>JAODJX010000047.1:18602140-18621380 GCA_026776945.1 Isichthys henryi | reverse complement strand
AAACACACTCCTGTAAAGCGCATTGGGGCAACCTTGTTGTGAAAAGCGCTATATAAAAATAAATTGAATTGAATATACCCAAGTGTCATTCCCGGCTCGTCGGCTCCTTGTGTGCCACGCCCCCCTGGTTACCCACGTGTTTCTCTGATTGTCTCCAGCTTCGTCTGATTTCTTTGCTTAGTCCTATTTAATCCCAACTGTATGATCAATTTAAAATCTTAAATCTGTTTGGCAAATGGCTCTAAAAAGAGATGTCTGACAGCCACGGAAAGAACACTTTATAACATGAAAGATTTTAAGGTATAAACCTTCAATCAAATAAAATACTGTAAATGACAATGGTTTTATCCTTTGCATGCATTTGTCTGGTAACTTTAAATTAAATAAACCAAGCAACATCAGCTTTCCTTTAAGATGTTTACTGAATGTTTTGATTTCAGCTCTGAATTCTGGGATTCTGCGAAACATCATGAACTAAACTGTTGTTTATAACCAGGAAGGAATATTTCAGGAATATCTCTGATAAAAATCTATGCTCATACTATTCTTCATTTTGGGTAATAAAATAATGCATGAATTAATGCAATTAAAGAAATAAAAACTTAAAAATGAACACAATATGTTAACGATAAATTTCCCAGCCCTACTTTATATGTGAAGAAGTGTAGCAGTGGCAACTCTAACTACATAAACAAACAGATGATACTGTCTTTGGTTTACTGAAGGAGGACCATAAAACGTCAGAGTATTGGTCAGGAGTACAAAGGTATAGTGTGATAATTTGTCATCGGCCATACCATGTGCAGTTCAGACTAATTAATCCACCTGAAGATAAGCAGGCTTGGGCTTGTCTAGAATTTAGATAGGAGACCAACTAGAAAAGTTGAGTTGCTGCTGTAGGAGGTATTGGTGTGGCCAACGGGAGAGCCCATCTTGTAGTCTGTGTGGATCCCAATGCACCAATGCAGTGATGAGGGCACCACGTTGTAAAAATGGCACTGCCCTTCAGATGAGATGTAGAACAGAAGCCCTGACTATCTGAGGTCATAAAAGATCTCTGGGCATCTTTTGATACAGTAGGGATGGTACACCAATGTCCTAGCTAAAGTTGTCCTTTCAAATCTGGCCTCCTAATCATCCCCTATATCTAACTGGTGAATTTTCTCTTTGCCCTTCACCACATAAGCTACTGTCTCAGCATACTGCTGCAGAATGGCTGCTATCGCCTAATCTAGGTGGGTGGTTCAACTGGCTCCCCACTGGTTCTATGTAAGTGCACTATATAAATGTAACATTCATTCATTCGTTCATAATCATCTGGAGGTGAATGTTAAAAAGACAGAGGACATGGTGTTTGACCCAAGAGCAGTGGGTGACCACAGGCAGGAGATAGAACCATTTTACAGGTCTCCAGGTAAAATACCTTCCTTTTCTTATTGGTAGCTAAATTGATAATTATAATCGGATGATCATCATAACCGATTTTTTCTTATTCATGTCTCAGTCCAATGTCAGCAACAAAGTTGAAAGAATAAGACTCCCCTTCGTATCCGTGGATGTAAGACAAGGCAAACATCTTAAAGCCCTTCTCTAATTTACTTGTTGGTACTTTGAAGAAGGATTTACAAAAGCGATGTACGTCAATCATAAGTTTGGGCAAGTCCTGTAAACGGCATGTAATTTTTCACAGACCGGAAATGAGCAAGCTGCATTTCCATGAACGCGGAAGCTGATGTGCAAAGAGCCCACTGACACGAGAGTTCATGCTTCATTACTAGTGATGTGTCGTTCGCAAATAAGACGGCTCTTTGAGCTGACTCTTTTTAGTGAATGATGGGAGCCGGCTCCTGTTCAAGAGCTGTTTTGTTAACGTTCATAGAATTGTCCGGGTTTTTGAGTTGCCTAAACATTAAGGACGACAGTGGCCGGAACACGCTGTCTTCCGAAAGAACCCCACTCACGAGACGGCGCCTTATTTTTAACAAGCTCAAATCAGGTCACGCTAATCAGCATCAGGTTAAACAAAGAGAGGGGTGGGTTTTTTAAAAACAGCCGGCTCTTCTTGGTGAGCTGAGCCAAATGAGTCGGTTTGCTAAAAAAGAGCCAATATTCTCATTTGGTAGAGAGAGACACACGAGGAAAACAAACAAGCATGCAAATGAAAATTATTGCAGCCGGAAAAATTATTGATCTAATTTTAATTATCGTGCAATTAATTGATTTATCGTTTATCGCGACAGGCCTACCACTCCCCTATATTGAAGGAGCTGCAAAGAAGGAATTCATAGCTAGGCTAGCAACTTAGAAGAGTGGTGAAAACACCATTACCACAACAGGCAATGTTTGTGAACAGCCACACAACAATGGCCATTTGTTTCTTTTTAAACTGTGCTGGAAATGTTGACTAGAAGGCTGACATTGTAACCTAACTAAAAGCCAAATCACAAATCCTTCTGTTATCTGTTATGTGTAGCCTAAGCCAGCTTCTATGACAAAGGCAATAACTGCTGATTAGTCACCGCCAGAAAACATCACTGGGTTACTTGGCAACTATCATTCATAATACCTGATCGATATTATCTGATAATACCATAACACCCAGCTCTGTGTCTTTATACAGAGTTTGGCTATGCATATGGCTTCATATTATGGGGTGTATCCAAATGTGCCCTTTGTTGCAGGTTTCTGCTCCTGGAAAGCTCCTGCACACCTGCATCCTGAGCATTAAGGACATAGATTGGTTAATTGCTACTAGCCCTACCTTCAGGATGCTGTAAACCTACTACAGAGAGGATGATTCACAGTCCCCCCTTGTGTTGCTTATCTGTGCTGCTTTGTGCTTATTTGTGTGCACATGTATTTAGTTTGACCTGCGTGAACACAGCATTTGTTTCAGAAAGCCACCTTTGTTATCCATACCCACTGCCTTAGGGTGGGTCAGGATAAAATTTGCCCATCCGCAGCCAGATCCACCCTTGTACAGTGAAAGAAGTTGGTTTTCTAACTACACTAGGCTAGACAAGGTACTTCCTCTGTGTTCTATATTTGAATAGGTACTGTAGTGTAGACAGCCAGTCTGGTTTTATTTTATTTTATTCTATTCATGTCAGTTGACTAAAAGAATTAAACATTAGACATGAAAGGTTTTTTCTTATTATTATTTTCCTTTGTTTGGTGCTACCTATTTCCCACCTGGCTAGGGTTTGTAATATTGTAAATATTTTGTAAATATCCTAAACATGGCATTAAACCAGGCCATAGTACAAGTCACTTCTGCCTTGTGTTTCATTTTCTTTTGTATCCCTTCTTGCGCATTATGTTACGCCCTTTTCTCCCTAGACATGCCAGGATGTAACATGTACACAAATGATTATTAGAATAATATTATTATATATGTGTGGTGTTTTATAGGGCACCCACCTATCCAGAGCTTCCCTGAAGTGCTTCCTTTGCAGATCAAACTGGAATATTGTCCTCTCGCAATCCGTAGATGCATTGTCACTACCGCCATGTTTCTTCAGGAATGCATCAAACCCATTTTCTGCTGGGTACTTCTCACTACCCATGAAGACCACTAAAAGAAAGTAGTAGTCGTCATTACTTTATAAATATAACCCTTTAAAAAGTTTAAGAGATTTATAAAAAATTTCCATAAATGCTATACAAAGACATCAGTTAAAGGAATATAAATGACACAGGAAGGGGAGGCTTACTATGTTCAAGGAAATGTGCCAGACCAGGTAAGTCATCTGGGTCACTAAAGCTTCCCACTCCAATGCACAGGGCAGCTGCAGACTGGAGTATGAAAATGATACTTGAAGGCAAGACACTGTGCAAGTCTGGTTTTAGACCTTAGATTTGTTTTTAAGAAACAATCCAATCAACCAATCAAAAATCAATCAATCAATTACAAAATTCACCAAGCTCATTGACAAGAATGTACAAAGGAATGTCCCTAGTGATGGATCTATGCACAGGCAGACAAAAAATACGGAATCTATGCAAAACATCATATGACATATGTTGGCCGATTACCATAGCAATATATTATTAATAAATGTTTTCACAAAACCAACCTGTTTTTCAGAGGATACTTTTTTGCTTCTGCCTTCACTGTTCTCATCAAGTTCTTCAAAGTCACTGTCCTGTTCTTCCTCCTCCTCTTCTGACTCTTCTTCAGTTCCCTCCCCAGAGTCTCCTTCCTCTTCCTCCTCCGCTCCCTCACTTTCACCCTCTTCTGAGTCATTATCTTCACCACTTGCATTTCCATCTGTCCCACTGAAGTCTGAGATGAGTAGTGCTCTTAGTCCATTGCTCAACTCGATGTACCTGATACAGGTTGATTATTGAATTACTAGGCCAGTCTCAAAAAATTAAATAACTCCAAAAATCTATGTTATATAACACAATTCTCTTTCCAGGCTATATGATTTCCTCCAGGTGAAATCAGGGTTCATTTACATTATACAGTTTCTAATCTAGTGCACTGATGCATTATAGAAAACTTATGTTGCACATGCAGTGTCAAAGCAGTCATTTCATGTCAAATTACTGATGATCTCTACCAACACTTTGCTAGAATTTACCTGTATTGTTTGGGATCACTTGGCGATTTGACGATTTTTATATCTCCAACGTTTTCCCTGCTGTTTGGTTCTGATGCCCCTTGTTCTCCTGGCTGCTGGAGGTCACCCCAATCCATACCAGACTGCTGACTTGAACTGCAAGCAGCACTCTTAGCCTTATTCACCTGGGGCATTCTCAGAAGTTAACTCTGCAACAAGCTGGTTAATAAAACGGTGTATCGGTATAGTTGTAGTTAAAAAGACAAGTTCACCTATTTTAGGGTCCATGTTTTAATCATGAATAACAGACTTGCATTTTTAAATTAAAATAATGTTTTATACGTATAGTAATAATGCGTTTTGCAAATAACCATATTGTGCGATACGGTTTCCTAGATATCTTAATCAAGAGAAACAATCTAGCTGTCAATAAACAAATCCCTTTCACCGAAGATTATCAATAAATCATTTTTATGTAATGATACAGAAAATAGAATAGTTTAAGCCTTCAGATCTGCAATAACATTGTAACCTAAGTTATTATGTTTTTAATCATTATCTTCGTAGGTAGGTTGCTCATGCACGTCGACGATTTGATCATTCTCCAAGGATAGGGGAAGCAGGTTATCCAGAAAATCCCAAATGTAAGCGAAGGAAAACACTTTAAATATAAATTAGTTACATATAATAAAACTTCATGATAGGTAAAATGTTGCGCTTTCTTGAAGAAATTCACTACCATACCTGTCTCGTGGATGCTAGGTCAACGCGACTTCATTACTGTTTCCAAATGCGGAGAACCGCTCAAAGAGACGCAACACGATTAGTGGAAAAGACATCGACGTAAAAATAACAGAAGTCTTAATTGGCTGAACGCAGAGGCATTACCTCATTGTTATTGGGGTAGAATGCGGAAGTGAATGACCATGTTTGATAGGCTCGTAAAGAAGAGCACGTGCCCTCGTGCTGAGTAGATCTTGTTTTTAGTGTTAACGGTTTTGGGCATGTGCAATGTGTGTACGTTCTTAAACGCGTTTTGTAGTTACTATTAAATGTAGTAGTTAGTAGTGTGGTTACTGCAGCATTTTACTGAAACGGCATCTGTTTTAAAAGGAAGAAATCCAAGTTTCATCGTAGTAAAAATCAGTTTTTTCTCATTTAATGAGTCTGCCCATACCATATTATGAATAGTGTTTCCATGACTGCAAATTGTAAATACTCATGGTGGCACAATGACAGATTTGTTTGGATAATATGTTAACTTAAGAAATATGTCGTATCTCTTAGAGGGTACTGTGCATTTTGGTACTCTGCTTGTGGTTTTGTCTTTGCAGTGTGCTAGTAAATGTCTGCATGTCAGGTTTCACAGTATTAGGAATTAAGATCGTATAGAAGAGGCTTTTAAGAGAACGCTGGCCAAGTACCAGGGGCTTCTGGAGAATTGCCGGAGACAGGAGTGGTGAGCATAGTGCTGTCCAGTGGAAGTAGGCTGCAGAAGCGTCGCCGGCTACTTTCTCTACAGAGTCTACATCTTGCTGGGTATAAGTGGGCCACTCAGAATGACGGCCATCAGGACTGCAACAGAGACAGCAAAAAGAGCTTCCAGGTGACTGTGGATCAAGAAGTGTGAGCCGTAGCTTAATACTGCTAAGATGTAAGTTGGGGTTTGATCAACCCTGAGTGGATCACCCTGGCAAGAGTGTATGATGTGAGACTTGAAACCCAGGAAACTAGGATGTATCTTTCACCCAGGGAGGGAATGAGACAAGGAGCTCTTCCAAACTGTGCTATAACACCAGTACAATGAAGTCATATTAAAATAATACATGATTATTTTTTGTCTTTCCTCCGGGGTATCCAGGTCCCATCAATACAATAACATGCCAAGGTGAATTGGAATTGCTAAATTGCCACTAGCTATGGTCTGTGTGCCCTGTGATGGGTTGGCACCATATCCAGGGTTGTTCCCTGTACCTTTTAACCTTGTGGGGACATTTTTTTGGTCCTCAAAAGAGAAAAGTCAGTTTCACAGAAATCTATGAATGCAATCAAAAAACGAAAATAGGCAAAAATTTTGTGTTTTTGTTTGGTTACTTTTGGTTAAGGTTTGGGCTGAGTAAGGATAAGGGTTGTTGTAGTTATGATTAGGGTTATGCCCATAGAAATAAATGGAGAATCCCCATAAAGATGTGAATACTTGGACTGTGTTTGTGTGGCATATA
Organism: Isichthys henryi; assembly: GCA_026776945.1. Taxonomy (NCBI): domain Eukaryota; kingdom Metazoa; phylum Chordata; class Actinopteri; order Osteoglossiformes; family Mormyridae; genus Isichthys; species Isichthys henryi. Next base: position 18,614,593 of record JAODJX010000047.1, on the reverse strand, counting down.
ATACTGCTGCTGTGGATAATGTTCTGCACTGACATGGCTTTGCATTTTATCACAACACAATCTCACAACAATTCAAGCCTTAAGAGATTGGAGTAAAGAGTACCAATTCTTATCTTATTATCTGATGAATAGGCCACAGGATCACATGTAGGCAATTTCTCTATGTGAATTATCTGGTTCCAGTCCTACAAGTAAAATCAGAAAGGTTTATATGTGATGTGTTAATTACTTTTACACATTTTACACAGGATCTGATATTACTGCACACTGGAGCAGGGACAAACTGGCTTTTCTTTGAGATGATGCACTAGGCTCTAGGGCAGAGGGACTTCATCCAGCCTCTGAACATCAATGCCACAGCAGCTGACTCCTCATCAGATGTGGCAGAGGAGGCTAATGGGGTGCAGAGTAGCTCTGCTCCAGGGCCATCCACTACCCAAACTGTCTGTGGGTTCCAAAACGGCCAAACCAACAAATAAGCAAAATTGAGGTTGTAGAGTACCGTACCAAAAGGACTACAGAGAATGACAGGGCAGCGTATAGCTTAATGGGCTAAGCCTGTGTGCCTGTAATCAGCAGGTCACCGGTTCAAACGTCTGCGGGTCCTTGAGCAAGACCCTTAACCCCCAGCTCCCTGGTCACCGCTGCGGGTGGCAGCCCTTCACGGACAGCTTACTCTACAAAGAGCAAGTTGAGGGAGGTATACAGACAGTTTCCCCATGGGGATCAATAAAGTATCAACAACAACAGCAATAATAATAATAATAAATAATAATAACATTGAATTCTGTTCCTTAAATCATATGATTCATCACTTAAAAGTTGACATGACATTAACATGACATCAAACACAAGTTGCTTTTCATCTGTCTCAGTGCAGTGTTCTTTGAACTAAAATTTTGACATGGAAAGTGAAAGAGTTTGCTTGGGGGATTTGTGGGTGTAAAACAGAAAGGTGTGTAGAAATGTCATTCTTGTGTAGCAAAAAAACATTTGGATCCATCAAAAACAAGAGTCACAGAATGCAGTAATTAGTTATTGAATTATGACTACAAAAGTAAATGATTTCAACAAGATGAACAGAAATATTTTAAGGGTAAACCAGGGTTGTGGTAGCTGGTGGTAATGTAAGCTAAATTTTAATTTACATGCACAACAAAAATTCATCTTTTGGCATAATTATGATGCATTACCAGGGCTTAAAGGTGCCAGTATGTGGGCACACGGCCTGTCCCTTATGCGGGCCCTACTCCTCTCCTGGATGTCATGTAGGTCACATGAAGCAGGTTCTCCAAGCTGGAACTCTGGCTCTTCTATGACATCTCCATGTGTGAGGCACACATTGTGGAGGAACGCACAGGTAAGTTCTGAACAGAATTTCAGCTTGATCTCCAGTGCCTTGAATAAGGTGGCCCCCAATGACCCCAAATGTCCTCTCAGTTATAGAACAGGCTCTGCAATGCTTTCCTCTAAAGCGTATCTACATCTTCCTCTGAAATGGGTGTCTGAAAGGGATTATAAGGTTGGTTTTATAGAATCAGTATCATTCATACTTGACAAACATTACGGAAAAGTATCATACATTTTAAACCTTTGTTGATGTGACATAGTACTGTTTGCACTTTACAGAAAAGTCTTTTTCCCATCTTAACACCAAAACCTAAGTTGTTATTTAATATTTTCTGAAATATTTCACACTTTAAACCAACCATGTCAGTCATTTGTAATTCAACTATTCATGTTCAACTATTCATTTATTTTCATGGTCATATTCTGGTGTGATCTCTCAATTTAGATGTCCCTTATAAATAATCACATATAGTTACATTTTTTAATAAGGGAAAATGTCAAGCACCATCCATTGCAGGTTATGATGAAATAATTTGTCATTGATTCAGCATTTTTGGTAGAAATGTGCAGAGACATCTTGTAATTTTATTTGGCCAGATTTAATGCAAAAAAAATGAAGCACATATATTTTATTTAATATAAAAGTGCAAAAAATGTATCACATCACAGGGTTGAATGCACAACAGGGTTGAAAATTTCTATGGGGAGAAACCTTAATCTCAATGACAACCTTAACCCCTACCCAACCCTAAGCTTAATCATGAGCAACCAAACAAAATACAAGATGTTTTGGCATTTTTATTTTTTTGATTTCTAAAATTGAGTTATCTCTTAGGGAGACCAAAAAAATGTCCCCACGAGGTAAAAAGTTACAGGTATTTATCACATTGTAGGGAAATCTGGACAATCAGGTAGCACAGTGGCATGCCGGACTGATGTAAAATGTATATAGTGTAAATAGCTGTGTATAATCAGCAAGTATTGTGTTGCATCTGTGCCATACATTAATATTATGAATAGTGTTAAATGTTAATTGGTGTGTGTGCACCCACCGTGTGTCATGTGGGTAGTCAGGGTGGCCAGCATGGTGGGCTGTGTGTGTTTTAGTGAGTGTCATACATGCAGTATGGCCATTTTATGTTTTCCTGCACATTGACTCAGGATCATATTGTGTGATCAACATGTCTGGTACCCACACCACACTGGTGTCAGAACTGGGGGTGGAAGTACAGAAATTTAGTAGGGAGATCAAAGAGCCCCTGAGAACCCACCACCAAAAATGCACAACAAACCTGAGAAGACCTCCTGGAACTGAGCGTCTCTCCGGAGTTTCCCGACAGGGCTAGCACCACCCACCTGCCTGAGCGACAGCTCTATGACCAGGAGTGGCGTGACACGGGGACCTTAAAAAGCTGCCCCAGTACAACACATCAAAAGATGGAGCAACCTGCACATCTCCAAATGGAGGCCCAAAAAAAGCAGTAGGCATGTCAATCAAAGTTTGAACTGAAGCTCGTTATATATAAGATGAAGCTCTGTAGGTCAAAAGTACTAGGAAAAGATCTGCTTAGCTGTTTGTGTAGCTCTCTCGACGTCACTATTAGCTCGGGCATAGTAAGGGCTGGTTCTTATGTGGAATTGAAATTGCTACTGTGCCGCTGCTTCAGTTTTGGGACAATATGCCTAAAATTTAATCAGTTCCATTTCGACACCCTGCATTGCTTCTGCAAAGTTTCAAAAAGATCAGTCAATTAGTTTGAGTTATCCTCGTAAAAAGCAAAGCATCTTTGGCGGCAGCGGACCGGTCCCAAAACCATACGTATTTCACGGAATCTGGGGCATATATTATGCCATTTGATGGCAATTATACAAGACCATTTGGATACTTGTAATAAAACATTGGGAAATTTGTGTGAAACAATAAAGGATTGTGTTCTGTGCATAAGTGACATTATGGTGTGGGGATTACACTCGTTGTTTTACAAATGTTAAATGTCATTTGAAATATGTGCCAAAGAAATCGAGAAAAAAATAATGCACAGTGTTGCATTTCCTCCTTTGATTTATGTGTGTCACTGGCGATCACTGGCGTCAGCGATACACGGTCGACATGGCGATCGCGATGAGAAACACCGTCTCCCCAAAACAGCTGAAGATTAGTTAAGTTTAATCAGAGACTGTAAGTACCAGTTGACGTTTTGACATTTTTGCCATAAATAATATTAGTATTCTAACGTTAGGTGTACGGCCTACAAGCTAAAAAAAAGAAGAAAACTCCTTTCTTTGACTGCTTAGTCCAATCCCTTATGGCCCCAATGCGGCTAACTGGGAACAATAGGGGCATTAGCTTCGTTTCTTATACTTAATTATCCGTCGTTAGTTAACAGAAATCTTCGAGAAATAATTTTACGTAGTTAATTTATATTTAGCGATAGTTAGTAATGGGTTTCTTTGGAAAGTTGAGGTCTATTTTTCCTGTTTTCCATCAATAGCGTTGTTGGTTAGCTACAAAGATACAGCGGCTGTTGAGCTGTGTAATTCTCGATGCGATTAGATAACTTTTTACATAAATAAGAATAACCTGCCTGATACTTTTCCATTTAATTTAAAAACGTAGTTTACACGCATGTTAGTACTTGATTAGATGTCAGCTATTTTTCAGGAAAATCTGCATATATCAGTTCGATGGCTTGGTTAAATTTCATGTCTCCTGGGGCACGAATTAGCCTGATCTAAATTAAAGTTTATGTCCTTGCGAACAGTTAAAGGAAAATAAAAGCCTTGATTTTTAATTATATATTTTCGTCATCTGATAGGTTTTCTGAAATATTTACTCGATTTATTTTAATGTCCAAACAGAGTGTGTGATCGATACAATTTGGCCTACTTAGCTAGCTTGCTAGCTTATGCAGAACAAGAGAACATATCCGGGAAACTGCAATGTTTAACCCATTTAGTGTATGTTTTTAAAATATATCTTATAAAAAAGTCAAACTAACTAAAGGTCCATTGACAGGCTGAGTAGCAAGTACGTTATTTTCATTTTGTGTGATTAGGCCTTAGGCTTTAGGCAACTAAATCTGCACTAAACTCCATTTGGCTTTTGTAATTAAACACGTCAGTGGATATTACTAATGTTATATAACAAATAGTATAGTTGAATCTACATGTTGTGTTGCAATTAGCAAAACTATTTGCTATGTAACTTAAAAAAAAGTGTATGAATATTTATAACGTATTTCAATTCTTGTGTGTATTTATTAGGTAGATGTCGATGTAATTTCTGTGTTTGGTTTCCTAATTTTACGGTCATTGTACATGGTTTTGTATAATGGTACGCATCAATAGTTTGGTAGTAAAATGTCATTTAGGACCCGTGTCGATGTATGCCTGATGTCCTGAAAATGATATCCATTGGATCTATCGTTGCATTTGTATCCCAGTGAATTGGGCGTAGCTAACCTCGGGGTCGGTCATGATGTATCCAAGAATGTTCTGCTTTCTTAAATTACCCCGCTTGGTATAATATGCAAGTTAAAAAATGCACCTGTTCCTTGTGACATCCGAACTTAGTTGAGGACAGAGTGCTGTTTATTTTAGAAAGTAAATGGTTTTAGGGTTTGCATCCCAAACCTAAAGGGCTTCACTGTATTCAATTCTTGAATATTCCACTGGAGATTGTATGTCACTTTTAATATCACCAAAATTATTTTTTTCTGCATGTTGTTTACCATCTGAAATCTAAACGACAGTGACAGCCACATTGCTGTAGTCCAGTGTTTTTCATAGAGCGTTTGACACGTGGTGTTTCTCAAAACATTTGCTTAAATGTGGCTAAATCATGGCCCTGTATCACAAAGCAGGATTTCTTGTTTTGCCAGTCTGGCCTAAATGTAAGTGAATGAACATAAAGTCCATTTCAACTGGGGTACCTTAAATCTGGCAAGTTATCCAGCTGAGTAAGAAATCTCACTTCATGATACAGGCTCCATATGTTTTGGTAACTTTGAAAGCTTAGCTTATGAAAATTTATCAAGCTATGTTTATTGTAAGCTGTAGAAGAATTTAGCAGTTTGGAAGCAAATTTGGGCTGATTGTATACTGCAATTATATATTTAATTATACAAGTGTAGTACAATTAATTAATTTAACATGTGTCCATGTAATTGATGTACAATGACATTTCTTTTCTCTTTCAGGTTTATATTTCACACTATGTGATGAATGCCGACAATGTCAGAATATATTGAAAATCATTGACGTTTGGAAAGTTCTTAATTTTTTTCTGTGATTCCAGTGGAATCTGGATTTTTGTTTCTTGTTTTTAAAAAAAACAAAAGGCATACAGCTAAGAAGATTTATGTAGATTAATTTTGTTACAATGCCTGTACAAGCACCACAGTGGACAGAGTTTCTGCTGTGCCCCATATGCACTCAAACTTTCGAGGACACCATCCGTAAGCCCATTAGCTTGGGCTGTGGCCACACTGTTTGCAAGATGTGCCTGAACAAGCTGCACCGCAAGGCATGTCCATTTGATCAGACCACAATCAACACTGACATCGAGCAGCTCCCAGTCAACTCTGCTCTCCTACAGCTTGTCAGCGGACAAGTAAGTTATGTTAATCTTACTTTTTGTCCTCTAATTCAATGTTTCCGAACCTGGTACTTGGGGACCCTAGACAGTCCACACATCGCTCCCTACCAGAAGCTGGGACTATCTGACTGGGAGTTTAGAAGGAGCAAACATGGAATGTCTGGAGGTCCTCATAGGCTGGATTGGGAAACATCACTAAAATTGACTATTTTGGGGTTTTTATGACTAATGACTTTGTTTCTATATTCAGACATTTTATACACCTTCCACTATTACTGCATTTTGCTGTTTCTATTAAGTGACATAAATGGTAACTGAAAGTTGCTAATGGCGTCAGTCATTTGGACAGTTCAAAAGTATCTTGTGCTGAATCTCTATCTGTAATAGAGTTGTTTCTTCATTAGCCTTATTGAAGTTCTTAAAATTAAGTACTCTGTCTTCACCTTGACTATCTCTTTTGTGTGTTATCTGTCTGCTGCAGGGCACATTTGGACAGCCAGCTAAGGTGGTTAAAGAAATGAGTGTAGCAAATAAGTATTGTTCAGAGAAGTATTGTCTTGCTTGGCAAGTCAGTATTTGTTGTTTCCACTTTAGATTTTTTTAGATTTGTAAAAAAGACTACTTTAAATGTGTGTTTTTGCCAACTTAAATTTCAAACTCCAAATATATTAGAAATAATAATAATATATTGGAAATGAAGTTATTTTAGAAAATAGATAAATATCAATATTTATTAACTGAAATAAAAGTTATTCACTAAGAGTAGTTACCCTGCCTTCCAGGACAAAAATATTAAATATTTTATGGTAGGGCTCTGAGATATCACATTGAGATATAATCTCAATTCTATGATGCCATAGATAACGGATCAAACATTTGCCTGGACGTCGTCTTTTTGGTACTATACAAACGTTTACCTACACCAACAATTTGGTAAGCAGATTAGTACTGCGCCAAAAATATTCATGAGATGTGTATTGTGATGCCAAAAAGTAATCTGTATAAATTCAGTCTATACTTATGTTTATTAATTTCAGTAAGCCACATACTACTGTTTTGGTAGTGAATCATGGAAGTGATAAGCACTGAAGTGACAGTGAAGAAAGGGGCAGCTCAACAGCCACATCATCTTTTAAAAGTTGAAGTGCACCCATCTGATATTTGGAGCCTATTAGACGGATATGTGACCGATCCACGTCCGATACTTGTTAGTTTTCAACAATCTGTCAAATGAGAGCTCGTATTTCTTGTATAATCAATTTGTACAAAATCATTTGCTCATCAGCTCTTTCCCATTTTAGATGTGTTTTTGCGGCATTCAAGCTGAAAACTAACTCTGCCACACGTTTTTTTTGGTCACTCAGTGGGTGTGGGCGCAGTGACTCCCTCCTGCAGTAGGGTGGAGTATAAGAACATCATATAGATAGGTGACAAATCTGGAAGTATTTTATGATTTTATCAACTAGTACCACAGCGATTTGCAATTTTTGTTTAAAAAACAGAGTTTTGAGAGGTTGAAGTAGCATTGAGTGGAAAATCCCACTAAAGAAAGTGCACAGAATTGTGTGAGACAATGCAAGTGATATGCAAAAAGCAAAGGATGAATTTGGGAGTTGCTAGCAGCTTGTGATATGGGGGGGGGGCCTGCTGTTGCAACAAAGTGTAAGTGATGCTGTTGCCAGTGTGAGAAATACTGTGGAGCATTTTAAGCGTTCACCTGTTATGTATACCGTCTTGGAACATAAACGCTTCAGAAATGCTTAAAACAAGATGTTCAAACGAGGTGGAACAGTACATTATTTTAAATTAATTTTAGTGATTAATTCTCGTTGTTGACATGCCACAGCACACAACAACGAAATGTGTCCTCTGCATTTAACCCATATGTGACATAGCAGGGGAAACTAATGCAGTGCTTGGGGGCGGTACCTTGCTGGTCGGGGATTCAAACCTGAAATCTTTCAATTACAAGTGCGCATCCCTAACCATTAAGACACCACTGCCCACATCATACAGATTGTATGTTTCTAGTAGTTTGTTTAAAGATTTTTTTGTCATATAATGTTTAAATTGTATTTAGTTGTTTTAAAATATTAATATATAAAGTAGAAATATTTCATATTTATTATACAAAAATATTTTAAAAGAGCTCTTGTATAGGGCTGCCACTAATGACTGTTTTCCTATGGATTAATCTCTCGATTATTTTACCGATTGGTTGATTCATCTAAACGATTCATTTTCAGTAGACCATTTTAAGCAGAGAGTAGTTATTAGAGGCACAATGTCACAGTGGGCCTGCGTTCATAGTGGGGTACCGCAGGGTTCAGTTTTATGACCACTGTTGTTCCTAATTTACATTAATGATATTGACACCAATACATACAGTAAACTGGTTAAATTTGCAGACGACACCAAGGTGGGTGGTGTAGCAGATACTAATCTGGCAGCGGAGAGGCTACAACGGGATCTTGATTTAATTAGCAACTGGGCTGATACCTGGCAGATGAAATTTAACATGCTGTAGATAAATGTAAGGTAATTGATGCAGGGAGCAGAAATATAACGTTCAGATATTTTATTGGTTCCATTGAAGTAAAGGTAGCTGATTATGAGAAAGACCTCGGTGTGTATGTTGATGCTCCCATGTCCCACACTTGCCAGTGTGGGGAAGCAATAAAAAAAGGCCAATAGAATGTTGGGTTAAATCTCTAGGTATGTAGAGTTTAAGTGAGGTGATGTAATCTTCCTGCTAGTGTAGCGCAAGCTAAAACCCTGAGTTCCTTTAAATCAGAGCTAGATAAGATTTTAACAACTCTGAGCTATTACTTACGTTCTCCCCAAATGAGTTTGATGGGCCGAATGGCCTCCTCTCGTTTGTAAATTTATGTTCTAATTTAAATAATCTTTTTTTGACCACAGCAAACTGTATGTTATTGCTGCACTTTAGATAAGGGACACTTTGGCACTATATGGACATTATTTTCACTCATAAATCAATAAGCAAATTAGTAGTATGCCTAAAATATTAATGACATATGTATTGTGACGCCCAGAAGTTTGTAATCTGTATAAATTCGGGATATCTTTATGCTTATTAAACTTGGTTAGCGGAGTGCCCCGTGCTGTTGTTTTGGTAAACCGTGGAAGCGATAATCACTGAGGTAGTGGTGAACCTAGAGTTGGCAACCACAATATCTTTTGAAAGTGGATAGAGAAATTGCCTTCAAAAATGAAATGGCAGTGCTGTGTGAGAGAAGAGTAAGGAAACAGCAGCTGTAGAAGGTGCTTGGTCTTGACACTACAAAGTATTGTACGGCACATTGTAGGGGTAACAAACTGGAAGTGATCAAATTTTGAGGCCGATTTGCTTCAAAACTGGAGCAGCACTGCATAGCGATAGCAAAAAAGGGTAGTTTCAGACACTTAGCACAATAACTCAAAAAATGCAATTCACTCATAGTTCTTAGATATTCTTTGGTCAATCCATCCGGACTAACACAGTTCCTGTGACAGGTCAGTGCTTCACGAAGTTTCCAATGGAGCAGGTATCCAGGGAGGAATTACCAGCCATGTCAGCTGAATCCATGTTGGTTATTGGGAAGTCAACTCACTAATGAAATGACTGCCTTGTGTGTTAGGAAAGAAACTGAATGTACAGCAATTAGGTGACATAGCTATTGGCAAATGCAGCTTGATTATACTTTTTACCTGTTGCTCATTGCAAGTAAACAAACTGGTGGGAAAGTATGGCCTTTGTGTATTTTAATGACAAGAGCCAATTTCTCATTTCTCAATTGGAAATCAGACTTTTACAAAATTATTTCCTTTGTTCACAGGTTCCCGTGCAACAGCCCGTTACCTTGTTGATTGATGCAGAAGAGACAAAGCACTACCATGAAGCCCGCAAGTGTGTAGAGGAGCTGGCACTCTACCTTAAACCTCTTAGCAGCACCAGAGGTAATACATCAGCACTATATTGTAATGCAAGAACAATTCTTTATTTATTATGTAAGAATCTGCTGAAAAGAATCCATTGCTTCAGCTTTCACCACTTTCAGAGTGCTTAAGGTGGTCTGATGTATGAAAAGCTGTTAGGTATCTCATTTGACCTCTGCCCCTTTCCCCTGTCTGTCCTTAGTTGTGACTCTAAGCAGTGTGTCGCAGAGCATGCTGAGCCGGCCCATGCAGCGCAAGCTGGTCACCCTGGTGCACTGCCAGCTCGTCGAGGAGGAGGGTCGTGTCAGGGCCATGAGGGCCGCCCGGTCCCTGGGGGAGCGCACTGTCACTGAGCTCATCCTGCAGCATCAGAACCCTCAGCAGCTCTCCTCTAACCTGTGGGCTGCTGTGCGGGCACGGGGTTGCCAGTTCCTGGGTCCGGGTAAGAGAATTGGCCAGTTGTTCTATTCCCTGGCTTTCAGGGAATACATATGGTTTTATCATCGGCCACTGCCGATGACACTTTGGTATGGGAGTCAGTATTTTGAAAACCGTTTGACAGATTTTGCAAACTCCTCACAGGCATTGTATAGGTGAGGATCTAAGACTTATTAAATTTTGAGACCGATTGACCCAAAATTGAAGCAGTGCCACATAGTGATAGCGCAAAAAGGCAGTTTTGACACACAATTTCTTTATGATAACTCAAAAAGTTTTTGATGGATGCGACGTTTTCAAGGTTTGTAGAGGCATTATCCATCCATCCATTTTCCAAGCCGCTTATCCTACTGGGTCGCGGGGGGTCCAGAGCCTATCCCGGAAGCAGTGGGCACGAGGCAGGGAACAACCAAGGATGGGGGGCCAGCCCATTCACACCATTCACTCACACATGCATACCTAGGGGCAATTTAGCAACTCCAATTAGCCTCAGCATGTTTTTGGACTGTGGGGGGAAACTGGAGTACCTGGAGGAAACCCCACGACGACATGGGGAGAAGATGCAAACTCCACACACATGTGACCCAGGCGGAGATTCGTACCTGGATCCCAGAGATGTGAGGCAACAGTGCTAACCACTGCACCACCATGCCCCCTAGAGGCATTATATTGATGCCAAAGTTGAACTGTTCAATTTTTGAGACAGATTTTCTCAAAACTGAAACAATGCTGCTTAATGGTAGCAAAGGGAAGGGTGAAAGCAGATGGCATTTAACCTTGTGAATGTGATAAGTTTAAACCATTTGATGGACCTTATGGCTTAATAAAACTTATATACCTGATTCGATTTTTAGAGAAATTGCCTTCAAAAATGAAATGGCAGTGCTGTGTGAGAGAAGAGTAAGGAAACAGCAGCTGTAGAAGGTGCTTGGTCTTGACACTACAAAGTATTGTACGGCACATTGTAGGGATAACAAACTGGAAGTGATCAAATTTTGAGGCCGATTGCTTCAAAACTGTAGCAGCACTGCATAGCGATTAGCAAAAAAGGGTAGTTTCAGACACTTAGCACAATAACTCAAAAAATGCAATTCACAGACAGATCTTTTTCAACCTTTGCAGACATGTGAGGCTGAAGATCTTGACCTGATGAAATTGGGGAGAGCGATTTAACCACATATAACCATTCTAAACACGAATTGAGCCATCAAGCAAGAGATGCCAATATTCCTTGTTATTTGATGGGCAAAATGACTCCAAGTCAGGGGGGGCCAGTCTTATCCGAAAAGGGCCGGTGTGTATGCAGGTTTTCACTGCAACTTCCTAATTAGGTCACTAATTGGAGACTGATTGGCTGAAGAGTCCTCGCACATGGGTTTAAACAGCTGACCTACAGGTTATCCCAAAAACCTGCATATACACCGGCCCTTTACGGATAAGATTGGCCACCCCTGCTCTAAGTGAATGAACCAAGAGTTAAAATGCTGTTGTTGATTGTAGCTAATCCTTTAAATCCACTGTAAATAAGACTGTTGTTTTTTTTTTTATTATTCAGTTTTTTGGTATCCATTCCATATATTGCGCAATAACCCAATATTGAAAAATGCTAAAGTACGATTTCGTATTGCATCTCTCACTCTCCTGTAGCTCAACAGATAAAGGAGAGCTCATAAGTTCAAATCCCACAACACTTGCAACTTTGCACCTCTTCCCTCTATAATACACCTTCTTAGAAAAGGTGCCAGTTAAATATAAACATTTCATGTATGTTGTATGCACAAAAAAAAAAAACCTGTTATATTCACACTTGATGTATTCAATATGTAGTGTCTGTTTTAAACATACAAGATATACAGTGAGGGAAATAAGTATTTGACCCGTTGCTGAATTCTTAAGTTAACCCATTAATAAAGAATGGAGAAGTCTGTAATTTTACTGGTGTGTTTATTTAAACAGGAAAAGATAGATTATTAACAAAACAAGCAAGTAAAAATCATTTTGTAACAGTCACAAACCAATTTCTCATTTATCTAGGGAAATAAGTATTTGATCCCTTAGAACACATGCTTTAGTATTTGGTGGAATAACCATTGTTTGCAAGCACAGCTGTCTGACATTTCTTGTAGTTG
>JAODJX010000047.1:18567224-18602040 GCA_026776945.1 Isichthys henryi | reverse complement strand
GCAAACTCCACACACATGTGACCCAGGCAGGGATTCGAACCCGGGTCCCAGAGGTGTGAGGCGACAGTGCTAACCACCGCACCACCATGCCGCCCCCCTTTATTATTAATGTACTACAAAAAGTATACTACTTTAGTAAGGATATTTTAATAATAAAAAACACCGTTAATCTTCCTCGTGAAATGGAGGTGAGTATGTACTGGAAAAATTATGAAATTCACCGGGTGCAGCCTTAGTATGTGCAGACATGAATCAATTACGAAATTGCAAGGTAGACAATGATTTGCTAGAGCATGCAACAGAAATTGATTTTCTGAAAACATCCTGTACAGGTTTGCATTGACAACAATATGCTACTCTAAAGTATATGTAAGACAGTTATCTTCTCTGTTAATTTTGCATCCAGCATCCAAATCTATCGATTGGTGTAACAGACCTCAGGAAGAGCGTTTCTCTGCTTCCGTTCTGCTCACAGCCACGAATGAACCTGGTTGACAGTGAGAATCGCTGGACGGCGGCCGAGGCAGCTGACCCACCCTAGGGAACGCGAACCAATTTACGTTCTATCAATCAGCCTTCTCGCCGCAGACACCTAATGTTGTTCCTGTGTTGTTCAGATCTCCAACTCTGTGGCAGAAGCTCCACAGAGTTCCACAGTCTTTCTTGTTCGAATCAATATATAAAATTAGCCCCCATATCCCCCCCTTTTTTAAAAAAAGAATCTCACTTTGCTTGGATAGTTTGAACTGCATCGCACGGTCCATTCTAAATGAAATATGAAATGGGACGCCGGTTCGTCGTGCATTATTTACATTTAATGACTGCTGTCTGTGGTGACGTCAACCCATAACGTCTGACAGAGTGACTATGCAAATAATACATTTTCTAAGTTATAGGTTGGTAACACTTTACATTAACTGCACTTTCATACTGTAATGCCTTTATTATGCATTCACAGAACGTTCATAAGCAGCATGTAAGTACACCGTAACATCTTAACATGGCCTAACAACTTTAATATGCATTATTAACAAGCATTAAATGATAATAATAAGCATTATAATTGTATAAATGTATAATGTTTGTTATTAAAGTAGGCCTATCAATATATTAAACCTGTTAATGTATGATAGGATGTTAATGCACACTTACATGATGCTTATGAATGTTCTATGAATGCATTATGAATTCATTATGAAGGTGCAGTTAATGTAAAGGCTTATCAAAAGGTTTTAATGTACCATACATACTTTTCGTAAACCTCTGCCTTTATCAGTCAAGCTTTATATGGGGCCTTTAAGGAAACTCTCTGAAACTATGCTGCCCTGGGTGATTAATAACTACATGCAAATATGGTTTAATTAACATGCACGTGCTGTTCCAGGGGCGCCATGGCTAATGAATATGCACTTCTGTGTAAAATGCTTGTCACATCCTTACCTGTTGCGTAAAAGGTTACATCATCTCTCTGAATGCCCTTGCTTTCTCATCTAATGACACCCTGAATGTTGCTAAAATAGTATCAAATGGAAAAGTGAGGAGCTGACTAGAGGTGTACATTAAGCTTATTCTGCATATCACGTCTTTGTTTATCTCCAGTATTTCTGTAACCTTTTCCCTGGAAGCTATAAATAAATCAAATGCTTCCCAGTGGGATTAAAACCTAAAACCTTGCACTTTACTTACAGCACTATTACCGTAGTGTAATAATGGGCTGGGAGTAAATGACAACAGTGGCCCACTGTGAAAGAATACTGGTTTAGTTTGAGGTTATTGCTAGGGTATAGTGATATGTGAGTCAGGTATTCTGCCCCACTAACGCAAAACACAGTAACTACGCTGACATTGAAACTGCGAAAAGGAGCTTCTGAGGTTTGTTGGCAGTCCATCCATGTGTGTAATAATATTTTTTGTAAAAATCCAGCATAGATCACATAAGATGTTTTGTCATTAGATAAAACAGAGCCTAAGAGACCCCATTTTGGTCCTAACTCACTTTTGGTACCATGTGCTGTTATGGCGCTTTGCCTTGGTGTGCCATTGTGTAAAGTAGAGCTTTGCACCCTTGGGATTGGGGATCTAAGTCTCATGCCGTGTTTGTGTGTCCCTCCTGTGTCAGGCAAATTTCCTCCCACAGTCCCACAGTGTTGTTATGCTAACTGGCATTCATACAATACTTGCAGTGTATTATTCAGTGTCTGTGTCTTACACTACATGGCCAAAAGTATGTGGACACCAGCCTGTCCAGCATCTCTCTCTGAATCAAAGGGTATTAATATGAAGCTGACTAACCCTCAGTGGGTATAATAGCCTGTGCTCTTCTGGGACAGTTTTCCATTATAGGCTGGAACATTGCTGGTGGGATCTGCTGCCATTCAGGTTGGGTATTGATTTTGGGTGATCAGGTTCCTCTCTGTGAGCTTGTGTGGCCCCCCACCTCGCAGCTGAACTGGCCCCCAGGTGTTTCCACTTCACCATCACTTCAGTCGCCGTTGACCAGGGCAGCTCTAGCAAGACAGAAATGTGGAGATCCGACTTGCTGGAAAGGTGTCCAGTGGTGTCCAATGACGGTCCTCGGCTGACTAACCTCTTCAGTATGACCACCCAATCTGCTGCCATTGTTTGATGCTGCAGATTGTATGGCTGTGTGCGTAATTATACACCTGCATGTCAGCAATGGCTGTGGTTTATGGGGCCAGTTCCTAATTTTGCCCATATAGTGTTTGTGCTGAATATCCCTCTATGCCTCTAGCTCTTAGTTAGTCACAGTGCAGTTCTCTGTTCGAGCTACATGTAATACATTCATTGATCTTCCATAGTTGCTTGTCCAGGTCAGGACTGAGATTAATCAGGTGCCAAAGGAGGGTTCTGGGGAGGGGCCGAGTTGGTTGGCAGAGGGTGGTTAGCTCCATGCCCTTCCCCTGTTTTAAAAGCACTTTAGAACAACACGCACCAACACCACATTTGAGCGGACGAGGTAAATCATGGGGTCTTTTCACACCCCCCTTTTCTGTTCGCCATCTGGAGCTGGGAGCTGAGAGGATGAGCTGGCCGTCCAGTCGGGGTCTGGGCTTGTGGGCTTCTCTGCTGCTGCGAGGAGCGGGGTGGTCTTCTTGCCTCCACGCCAGAGAAAAAAATGTGCCCATCTCTGGGGTCTGGTGGCGGATTGTCTCACTGGGGGTAGTGGTGTCTGGATCTGGGGGTATAGAGCATATACAGTGAGGGAAATATGTATTTGACCCCTTGCTGAATTCTTAAGTTGACCCATTAATAAAGAACAGAGAAGTCTGTAATTTCACTGGTATGTTTATTTAAACAGCAAAAGATAGATTATTAACAAAACAAGAAAGTAAAAATCATTATGTAACAGTTACAAACCAAATTTGTCATTTATCTAGGGAAATAAGTATTTGATGCCTTAGAACACATGCTTTAGTATTTGGTGGAATAACCATTGTTTGCAAGCACAGCTGTCTGACATTTCTTGTAGTTGGTCACCAGGATTGCATGCAGATCATCAGGAATTTTCATCCACTCCTCTTTGCAGACCTCCTTCAAATCTTTAAGGTTTTTAGGCTGTCACTTGGATAGATGAAGCTTGAATTCCCTCCATAGGTTTTCTATGGGATTAAAGTCCGGAGACTGGCTAGGGCACCCCATAATGTGCTTCTTCTTGAATCACTTCTTTGTTGCCTTATCCGTATGCCTAGGGTGGTTGTCTTACTGGAAGACCCACCCGCTGAAGGGGTGGCTGAAGGGAGGAGGTTCTTATCCAAGATTTTACGGTACATGGCCCCGTCCATCTTTCCTTCGATGTGGTGCAGCCGTCCTGTACCCTTGGCAGAAAAACACCCCCAAAGCATAATGCTTCCACCAATGAGAAATTGGTTTGCGACTGTTACATAATGATTTTTACTTGCTTGTTTTGTTAATAATCTATCTTTTCCTGTTTAAATAAACATACCAGTGAAATTACAGACTTCTCTGTTCTTTATTAATGGGTCAACTTAAGAATTCAGCAAGGGGTCAAATACTTATTTCCCTCACTGTAGATACCTTCATAATGGATTATAATGGTCAGTATAAGCCACTGTGAAGGTATATATTGTGCATTATAGAGCTTTATAGAGCATTCATAATGCATAATATACCAGGCTATAATGTATTATTTGGGCTGGGTACAGAACTTAGGTACTTTTGTGGTACCGACCAAAATGCTCCAATCCGATCGAGGATCAAAAAATGTATTTTCTTTTGGTGCCAAATTCCGATACCCAAGCAGTAAATCTCAGCATCTGTGAGATAATAAGCATGCAGTATACTTGTGTAAAGATCTAAAGTCGCTGGTGATTGGCTGTTTAATGTAATGTATCACGTATATGTCATATAGGGCGGAGGAAAAATGTACGCCCAGAGACAAACTTGTGAATGAGTTTTATGTTTTATGCCCCCCATGTAGTGGCTGACCACATCGTAGTATATCATGTGAAACACGTGTGTGTGTGTGTGTGTGTGTGTGTGTGTGTGTGTGTGTGAGAGCGAGATCATCGGAACTAAGTCTGATTACCAGTCCTCAGAGACGCTTACATTATTGCTGGCTTTCTTGGTGATTGCGCTAACATGGAAGTTACACAGAAGTGTAGAAAAAAGGAATAGATGCTGCTGGTTTTCTACCACAATAAGACTGAATACCTTTTGCCTGGTGCCGGTGGTGAAACGTGCCAGTGCTTATTAGTGGGATAAAGTTACATTGTTTTTTATTCTGTGGAAAATGAAAGATGCTATATTTCTTTATGAACTATGAATAATATATAGCGGGCAGAGCATACATGGGATTCTGCAGCGAGCACGTTATTACATGAATACGCACACATAAGAAGTGCAGACAAGACGGAAGTGGCAGAGCAAGATCCGATGGATGCAGCAGGCAGGGCTCTAAAGTATCACACATTGATCGTCCATAACAGATGTAATCTTACTCCAGACTTTTTATGAAACTCGAGAGCCCTGGTAAAATATAAATAAAAGGCTGTGTCCCGTTATGATCGCGATCGATCCCCCAAATATGTTTGTAAATCAATTCCAAGAATAACAAGAAAACATTAAACATTACAGTACTAATCTTTTATTTAAACAAGTCGGTTCCTTAATTATTAATTAATAACTAATGAGCCGACTTGTTCAAATAAAAGATTAGTACATTAATGTTTAATGTATTATTGTTATTCTTGGGGATTTGATTTACAAACGTATTGGAAAAAAGTATCATTCTGGTACTGGTATAAAAATTTTTAACGATTCCCAGCCCTATGTATTATGCCTTTTTATAAACAGTTTTATAATTAGCCGTGTCTGTAATGCTGATGCGTTATAAGGCATCCTTCATGAGTGCTTTAAGTGAAGTGTTACCAAAAATAATAATATAGATTGTTTCAATGTCCATGTTAGAAAACATACACCAAGGACTAATGATGGTCAGGAGAGATTCTGCAAATTGTCAGATTAGTGGAATATGCAATAAATGATAGAAATGTGATATCCTGCGATGGGCTGGCGCCCCATCCTGGGTTGTTCCCTGCCTCGTGCCCGTTGCTTCCCTGGCTCCGGACCCCCCGCGACCCAGTAGGATAAGCGGTTTGGAAAATGGATGGATGGATGGATGAATGTGATATGTAGGTCAGTGAGTATACTACAAAGACATTCAGGTTAAAAACTCATTTAGTGGCTCTCATTTCCAGGTAGATGGCTGGGAATACAATGCTGCCATTTCTGACAGCACTGAATCTGGTTAAACCCAAATGCTGAAGAGGGAAAAACTAAAATATGGCTTCTGCTTCCCATTTTCAGCAATGCAGGAAGAGGCTTTGAAGCTGGTCTTACTAGCACTTGAAGACGGTTCCGCTCTATCCCGTAAAGTCCTCGTACTCTTTGTGGTGCAGAGACTGGAGCCCCGTTTCCCCCAAGCATCTAAAACTAGTATCGGACATGTAGTGCAGCTTCTTTATCGGGCCTCTTGCTTTAAGGTATATTTCGTTTCTTTCCAGAATATATCAGTTGTAACAGTTAGCTTTGATAACAGACCCCTGTGAAATCATCTCTTCTGATGTCAGGTGACAAAGCGAGACGAGGATTCGTCTCTGATGCAGCTCAAAGAAGAGTTCCGCACATATGAGGCTCTGAGACGAGAACATGACTCGCAAATTGTACAGATTGCAATGGAGGGGGGTCTGCGCATCGCCCCTGACCAGTGGTCCTCTTTGCTCTATGGGGATCAGTCCCACAAATCACACATGCAGTCTATCATTGATAAGGTACGTATTATCAAACTGTTTTCCGTTATAATATATAGCCAGCTTCCCGGACATAAATTACTGATTAGTGGAATATTTGAGTCACATGAAATCATCCTAAAATGTTTTGAAATCATTCAGCAGATCCATTAAACTTAGACTATACCTAGTAATTTAAATTTATTTTTCAGAGGTATAGTGGTAAAATGTCAGCAGGTGGACTATATGGAATTTTGTTAATTTCCAATGTATGAATAATGTGTTTCTAAATGATAAAGGGTGAAAATAAACAAGTAGGAAATAAACAGCAACATACTGTTATGTTAAAGCTGTAGAAAGGCTGTTTAATAATGGTTGCATGCCTACTTCAGCTGCAGACCCCAGCGTCATTTGCGCAGAGTGTGCAGGAGCTGACCATCGCCCTACAGAGGACGGGGGACCCTGCAAACCTCAACCGATTGAGACCTCATCTAGAGCTGTTGGCCAACATTGACCCTAGTCCAGGTTGGGATAATTCTGTGAAGTGCTAATGATAGGTGAAAGGAAGTTTTGGCCCTCATGATGGGCTTAATAAATACCTGTTTTGTTCATTAAATAAACAAATGACAAGTAGGTCTTTTCTCCCTGTGTGTGTGTGTATAGAAACAAAGCATTCACAGGCTGTTAACTTATGGCTAGAGTAGTGATTCTCAAACTCTGTGGTGCGCCCTCCCTTGCAATGCAGCACCACAAATTCCAGTTTGAGAGTGTGTGTAGCGGAACCAGAACGTGAGCGAAATGGAGCGATGAGAATTTCTGCTTATCGCACATGGAGCAGTATGCTCCCCCGCTCACAGCCACTGCAGACCACTCTGCTCATTATCACTCCCCCCTCGTCAATTTTCACCTTGCTCCAATGAAATTGTTCACCGCTCGCTCCAAAAAAGAAAGCACTCTGCATTGCATTTCAATTTTAGCTTTAACTGTAGCCCGGCATCAAAATAACTGAGCAGCCAGATCCACATTCAAGCAGAAATTATTTATTTCAAGATGTGAGCGGGTTGCCAACTTTGGTTAGTTGGCTGGCATGCGATTTTCAACTCAAGACAATGCACACACATTTACATGTATGTAATAGTATTGTTGCCTTGTAAATAGACTGTAGGGTTTGCAAACTACCCCAATGCTTTTGATGTAGCTAATTTTAGGTTTATAATGAAATAGCATAGATTTGGGGTAAGATTTCTTGCGTGTCATGCCAGATTCATGAGATTTAGGAACCCTGGGAAAGTGGAGCAAGATGAAGTGAGACATAAGGGGGATGCTCCAGCTTTTTCCAAATATGACGCTTAGCGCTCGCTCCCGATCTGGCCAACATCCTTCCGCTCCAACATCGCCCTGCTCACATGCTATGAGCGCAAGTTGTATATGTATATGCCATCATCCATTGCGTATGTCTGACAGTCCTCAGGATGTAGAGCCAGTATCTCAATCCCTCAATCCTCCACCACCCCCACCAATGTCTCTGCTCGGCACAACCATAGAAATCATTTTGTGCACCTGTCTCAGTAAACCCTTTTTCACCATTTCTCACCCTGCACATTTAACTGAGATTATTTCATGTTAAAAATAAAATCAATTAATTATTAATATTGTAATGACTAGAGGAAACACTTGTTGATTAATCCATCCTAGCTGTTATAATCTTAATTTTCCACATTGCATTTGAGTAGCCCTAATTTAGACTAACTACCTGATAGGACTTCAAATACGTTAATTGATTAAATTTTTCTGCTTAGTTAATAATAGCCATAAAAGACAAATGCAGTGTTATAATAAATTGAAATAAAAGAATGAACTTGTCCCTGATCACACCTTTATTTAGAAAAACAGAACAGCACACTTTTTAAGCTACTATACCTTTTTTAGCGACAAAGTCTGTCAACACCATTACTGTATCACTATGACTAGTAAGAATAGGTGTGAGTCTCCAACAGTGTTCTTCAGTACTTAAACTTGGGATTTGAGTGCACAAGTGCATTTCCTAACATACTCTAAATTAGTTTATGTACGTGATTTGAAACATGACAGGTTATACAAATGGAAGAGTAAGAAAACACTTAGTGAGTAGGGGAGTGTGGGCTGTTAATGGGCTCAAATGTGCAAAAAATATGAATAGAAATAATAGTGGTTAAGTACTGAATGTATGAATAGTCATTTAAAAGAAATTTTTAAGCGTAAAAGGATCTTTGTGAAATTACAGTAGCTTTACAAGACAACCCAACTCATCGCCCAGCCCTACTCGGAACCTCTCTTTGGCTCTCACTCTCCACCAGCTTCCTCCTTTTTATTCTCTTTTTTTTTTTCAAAATAATCCGCTATAGACCCCTTCATTTTTGGAACTTGTTAAAACCACCACCAAAGGGATTGTTTTGCCTGTTTTTCATCAGCATGCATTGACGTACATACTCCTCCATGCAGGAAAGGAGATATCAACCCCACCCACCCGATAAAAAAAAAAAAAGACGCACTTAGCCAGCGAAGAAGGGAAAAAAAAAACTTTAACCATGTGAAATTTTAACTTGCACACTCAATAAATGGTTGCAATATGTGAACATTTTGGTCACAGTTTGGAGTCTTGGTATATGTATTTTTTTAAAAACCACAGTGATAAACAGTTTAAGTTACTGTATCTCTTGTGATGTGGGCATAGTGGTAGAAGGAAAAAAATGTTTGTGCTGGACAATTACATTTTCTTTAATCTTGAATCTGATTTTGACTGGCGAACACCAACTGTTTAACATCCTACCTAATAACACACATCGAATTTTTAGCTACATTTTTCTGAGACAGTACTTACTGTTTACCAGCAGTGGAATCTGGCATGGTTTATTAATTCTTCTTTTTCTTTGTTGTCTTTTCCAAGATGCTCCCCCACCCACCTGGGATCAGCTGGAGAAGGGCCTGGTGGCAGTAAAGACGGTGGTCCATGGCTTGGTAGATTTCATCCAGAACCACAGCAAGAAGGGTACTGAGCAGCAGCAGGTTAGTGGTTCTCCTGCAGGGCAGTTGTTCTCCTCAGACCTTTTGGATCTGCTGTGGATCAGCATGTCTAACCTTTCTTGCCTATCCACAGCCTCCACAACACAGCAAGTATAAGACGTATATGTGCCGGGATATGAAGCAGAAAGGTGGCTGTCCCCGGGGTGCCAGCTGTACGTTTGCCCACTCTCAGGACGAGCTGGAGAAGTGAGTGTAGCTTGCTATAACATGAAGGGAAATTGTTAGGCCCTTCATCTTGAGGCTGTCCTTAACGTATATTTTCTTTGTCTTCGATCCATAGATACCGGAAGATGAACAAACGCCTGACAGCCCGCCGGCAGCTCAGCCAGTCCCTGACTCAGCTGAACGAAGTGGGCCACCCCTGTTCTCCTGGTCTGCTGCCTGATGATGGCAGTCTGGTAGACACCGTTGCCCACAAGGCCTCCTCGGTAACCAATGGTATTGTGGCTGCTGGATCTGGCTCTTCCTTGAACCAGCTCATTTCTCGTGGCACTGACTCAGCGTACGATTCCACCGGAAAACCTGCAAAGCTGGACTCGGTGAGCCTTAGTGCTCCAGGATCACCGCCTGACTCGTAAGTAGGAAAAACGCCACAGTGTCCACCATCCTCTTATGTCATGGTTCTCACTGGTCAGGGTATTTCTGGAATATCTTTTAACAAGTCTATTCCAGACATCAGGGGATTTGATCGTTTTTTGGTCTAAGTCATGCAAAATCATGGAATTACTTTTGTAGCATGTTTGTTGCCATTCAAAAAAATATAATATTTGTGCAGTATCTTTTATTATTGGGTTATTTCTCACGTTTCCCATGTTGTGTGAGTGTTGTTGGTTACTTGATTTTTTTGGCAATCTATTTATACCATCCTGACCCATGAAAAACTGGCAATCACTTCAGATATGCAGTGCCCTCTACCTGCTAACAAAGGCACACATCAGGAAAATGTAAATTTTGAGTGCTTTTGGTTATAAAAAAAAGTCCTGAAAGACAGAAGGCACATGGGTCCCCCTTCCAATGGGCTCACCACCTGTAGGAGGGGCCAAAGGGGTCGGGTGCAGTGTGAGTTGGGCAGTGGCCAAAGGTGGGGACCTTGGCGGTCCGGACCTCGGCTGCAGAAGGTAGCTCTAGGGACATGGAATGTCACCTCTCTGATGGGGAAGGAGCCTGAGCTGGTGCGCGAGGTTCCGACTAGATATAGTCAGGCTCACCTCGATGCACGGTTTGGGCTCTGGAACCAGTCCCCTTGAGCGGGGTTGGACTCTCTTCCACTCTGGAGTTGCTCACGAGGAGACGCCGAGCAGGGGTGGGCATACTTATTGCCCCTTGGCTGGGCACCTGTACATTGGGGTTTACCATGGTGGACAAGAGGGTAGCCTCCCTTCGCCTTCGGTGGGGGGGGACGGGTCCTGACCGTTGTTTGTGCTTATGCGTCAAACGGCAGTTCAGAATATCCACCCTTTTTGGAGACCTTGGAAGGGGTGTTGGAGAGCGCTCCTCCTGGGGACTCTCTTGCTCTGCTGGGGGACTTCACTGCTCACGTGGGCAATGGCAGTGAGACCTGGAGGGGCATGATTGGGAGGAACGCCCCCCCCCCCCCCCGATTTGAGCCCGAATGGTGTTTTGTTATTGGGCTTCTATGCTCATCATGGATTGTCCATAATGAACACCATGTTCAAACATAAGGGTGTCCATATGTCCACTTGGCACGAGGACACGCTAGGCTGCAGTTCGATGATCAACTTTGTGGTCGTGTCATCGGACTTGCAGCCGCATGTATTGGACACTCAGTGAGGAGAGGGGCGGAGCTATCAACCGATCACCACCTGGTAGTGGGTTGGCTCTGCTGGTGGGGGAGGAAGCCGGTCAGACCTGGCAGACCCATGCGTATAGTGTGGCTTTGCTGGGAAAGTCTGGCGGAATCCCCTGTCAGAAGGAGCTTCAACTCCTACCTCCAGCAGAACTTTGCCCATGTCCTGGGGGAGGCGGGGGACATTGAGTATGAATGGGCTATATTCTGCACCTTGTGGAGGCGGCTGACTGGAGCTATGGCCGTAAGGTGGTCGGTGCCTGTTGCGGAGGCAAGATGAAGGAGTCCTATCGGGCATTTTTGGCCTGTGGGACTCCGGAGGCAGCTGATGAGTACTGGCGGGCCAAGCAGAACGCAGCTTCAGTGGTTGCTGAGGCAAAAACTCGGGTATGGCAGGAGTTCGGCGAGGCCATGGAGAATGACTTCCAGATGGCTTCGAGGAGATTCTGGTCCACCATCCGGTGGCTCAGGGCAGGAAAGCAGTGCAGCATCAACACTGTTTATGGTGGGGATGGAGCAGAGTCTGGGGACTTGGGAGTGGACTCGCCTATCTCTGGGCCGGAGGTCGCTGACGTGGTTAAAAAGCTCCTCGGTGGCTGAGCCCTGGGAAGGAGGGGGTCCGGAGGGTGTACTCTAACTGTAGGGGGATCACACTCCTCAACCTCTCTAGTAAGGTCGTTCAGGGGTCATGGAGAGGAGGGTACATCAGATTGTTGAACCTCAGATTCAGGAGGAGCAGTGTGGTTTTTGTCCTGCAGCTCTATACTTTCGGCAGGGTCTTGGAGGGTGCGTGGGAGTTTGCCCAACCAGTCTTCATGTGCTTTGTGGACTTGGAGAAGGCATTCAACCGTGTCCTTCGTGGAGTCCTGTGGAGAGTGCTCTGGGAGTATGGGGTGCCGGGCTACCTTATAAGGGCTGTTCGGTCCCTGTACAACCGGTGTCAGAGCTTGGTCTGCATTGTCGGCAGTAAGTCGGACTCGTTTCCTGTGAGGAAATCGCCGGGGTGCTGAGAGTGTCTGGTTTGATGACCTCAGGATTAGGTCTGTGTTTTTTGCAGATGATGTGGTTCTGTTGGGCTTATCAGACTGACTTTCGGCTCTCACTGGAGTAGTTCGCAGTCGAGTGTGAAGCGGCAGGGATGAAAATCAGTACCTCCAAATCCGAGACCTTGGTCATTAGCCAGAAAAGGGTGGAGGGCTCTCTCCGGGTCAAGGAGGGAGTCCTTCCCCAAGAGCTTAAGTATCTCGGGGTCTTGTTCACGAGTGAGGGAAGAATGGAGCAGGAGATCGAGAGGCGGATCGGTGCGGCGTCAGCAGTGATATGGGCGCTGCATTGGTCTGTCATGGTGAAGAAGGGGCTGAGTCAAAAGGCAAAGCTCTCGATTTCCCAGTTGATCTACCCTCACCTATGGTCATGAGCTGTGAGTAGTGAACGAATGAAATACAAGCGGTTTCTCCGCAGGGTGGCTGGGCTCTCCCTTAGACATAGGGTGTGAAACTTAGTCATTCGGGAGGGACTCAGAGTAGAGCCGCTGCTTCTCCCCTTCGAGAGGAGCCAGATGTGGTGGCTTGGGCATCTGATTAAGATGCTTCCTGGGCGGCTCCCTGGTGAGGTGTTCTGGGCATGTCCCACTGGGAGGAGGTCCCATGGAAGACCCAGGACACGCTGGAGAGACTGTGTCTCCCGGCTGGCCTTGGAATGCCTCGGGATTCCCCCCAGAGGAGCTGGACGAAGTGGCCATCAAAACATAAGAACATAAAAAATTTATAAACGAGAGGAGACCATTCGGCCCATCAAGCTCGTTTGGGGAGAACTTAACTAGTAAGGTGTGTAAGCCGCCATGTTGAAATTACGTCACAGGGGCAAAACGGACAAGAAAATTCTGTCCGACATCAACGTCATAAAAGGCGTGTTTCCGACGGGAAGTGACATGTTTTGTGACATTTTCCTCCGAGTTCCGAGCTGGAGAGAAATACTTGAACGCACCATATTCCATACTCCAACTACACGCTGTGTAAAGAAGTGCTTACTCAAATTCATTTAAAAAAATTCTCCCGCTAATTTCCACTAATGGCCACGATTGCTAGTATTTAAACTAATATTGAAATAACCATTTGGCTGAACAGCATCCCAACCTGTTAGAATTTTATAAACCTGGATCATATCCCCCTTAGTTTCCTTTGCTCAAGGCTAAACAGATTCAGCTCAGCTAACCTCTCCTCATAAGACATTCCTCTAAGACCAGGAATCATTCTCGTCACCCTACATTGCACTCTATCCAAGGCAGCAATGTCCTTCTTAAGGTGTGATGACCAAACCTGCACACAATATTTTAGGTGGGGTCTTACCAAGGAATTGTATAATCGTATCATCACCTCCCTTGACTAAAACTCCACATACCTAGAGATGTATCCTAACATCCTACTGGCGTTTTTTATTGCTTCCCCACACTGGCGAGAGTGGGACATGGAAGCATCAACATACACACTGAGGTCTGTCTCATAATCAGCTATCTTTATTTCCGTGGAACCCATAAAATATCTGTACTTTATATGTCTGCTCCTTGCATGGATCACCTTACATTTATGTATGTTAAATTTCATCTGCCAGGCATCAGCCCAGTCGCTAATTAAATCCAGATCTCATTGTAGCCTCTCTGCTGGTAGATCAGTATCTGCTACGTCACCCACCTTGGTGTCGTCTGCAAATTTAACTAGTTTACAAGGAAGAGGGAAGTCTGGGTTTCCCTGCTTAGACTGCTACCGCCGCGACCCGACCCAAAAAAGTGGTAGATGATGAATGGATAGATGGATGAACTTCAAAGACTGGTTATAAAAAGTAGATGATAGCTAAAATTAAGGTTTGTAAAACTGCTATTGATCTATTAAATATGGGAAAGGGAGCCATTCGCAGCCACACAAACAGTAATTACTGGTTTAAAACACTGTTTGATTCATATACTGTGTGGCATGTTTATGAGAAATTAAATTGAAGAGATTGAAGAGAAGAAAAGCAAATGGGAATTGGTCACAAAAAGACATCCGTCTTCCGCTAAATGGAAAACCTCTGTATTCACAGAGACAATATTGATGCAAAATCAAGTGATTTGTTGGGATGGGTCTGTAGCTTGGCAATACCACCAACTTATTTGACAGACCTTGTTTTTTTTTTTTTTTTGTTTACTTTACACATTGTTTGGATACATTTATTTTCTTACTTTACAAATTACTGTTTTGACAAATGTGCTTAAATGTGCTTAGATGTGTTTATTATATGCACTTCTTGTTTTATCCTGTTAATTTTGTGTTTAAATGCTAAAAAAAAAAAACGTATTTAGGTGTATTTTTTTGGGACTGGGAACCAATGAATTGGTTTTCCATTATTTCTTATGGGGAATCCCATCTTTCTTCTGCCGTATTGTTGAGGAACCAGAAGAAAAATTTTAATCAATGCTTTTTAATAATTAAGTAATCGAGTTTTATTGAGTAATCGTGACAGCTCTTCTGCACACGTTTGCTCATATACATTTGTGCTGTACCAATCCCTAAGCACAACAGGATTGTTTGCAGCTGGATGACCAACTGGATTACAGTAACTTCACTTTATATTTAAAAGTTGATATTCAACTCTTGATTATAAAAATAAAAAAAAAAAACCATGAAGTATCGAGGTAAGGAATCAGTTTTTTTCCCCCTCCCATCCCTAATGTGGGAATGAACTGCAGCTGGAGGAAACCTGAACACCACAGGGAGACCATACAAATTACACATACACAAACTAATCGAGACTCGAACCCATGACCAAGGGGGTCTGAGAAAAGAGCACTACCTCCTGAGCCTCAATGCCATCCAGTCAGATCATTGCATTTTGCGAAACTCTTTCTGAATTGTACTACACATCTAATGAGAATCTCTAATAAGATGAAGCCCTGAAAACTGTCTCTCTTTATAAAGAGACTGCTTTTTCTCATTATGCAGGCTGGACACCGTTCCCAAATCTGCGATGGCTGGGACTTCTCATACAATATCCCATGCCAGGATACGTGACCATCCTATGACGAAACAGATGCCTTTGGTCCCCAGGGGACCCCAGATATACCCTCCACAGCAGCTTGACATGTTCTACCCTGAGCCAAGGGCGCCTGTCTCAGTTTCGCAGTATGAGTATCCAGCAGGTATTTTCTATCACTATCACCTCCTGTGAGACGGAATGTTACAGTTTGTCAGATTCTATTGCCAGATAATACACTCAAAGCAAAGAAAGTTCTTAATTTAGTCAGCTCTATTCATAAAAATAATCATGTTTTAATGTAGGGAAATGTGCGTGCGTGCGTGTGTACGTGTGTGTGTGTGTGCATAATGGGAAATATACAATGATGAGCCAAAACATGGCCACCTTCACGTGAAGTGAATGATGTTGACTTGACGATCTTGTAAAAACAGTTTGTTCAGAGATCTAGGATATATTAGACATCAAACCAACTGATGCGTTCGGAGGTTTGTGGTTTTTCCCTTCTCTTATCACTCAGTAGATACTCATCATTGGTTGACTGTGAGCACCTCACGAGCCTTGCTGTTTGGAGATGCTCTGACCCAGTTGTCAATAATGATTTGGCCCTTGTCAGAGTCGGTCAGATCTTTACCCCTGCCAATTTCTTCTACATTCAACATATTGACTATGATTACCGAGTGTTGGCTTACTTGCTAATATATCCCAGACCTTGACACACCGCTTTTATGCGATAGTTACCATTATTCACTTCTCATGGGCGTGGTCATGTTTTGTTTTTCAGTGTATATGTTAAAAATATCTGGAATAAATGCAGTGCATTCTATAAGCAAGCACAAGTACGTAATTAAAGTATATAAAAATTTGTATATGCACTCAGAGGCTACTTTGTAATCTCGCTAGTACCAGCTACGACCCACTTTTACCTCAAGAACTGCTATGAGGGTGGACATGTGTGTTCAGAGAATCCTTTCTGCATACTGTTATTTCACTGAACTGTTGCACTTGTGACCTTCCTGCCATTATCTTGGCCCATTGACATGACCCAAAAGATTTTCCAATCTAAAGAAAACAAGTATTAAAACATCTATTCATTCCTACAGCATATCTGATAATAGGCTTGTTGTTCTTTTAACCAGGTAATCCATATGGTTACCAGCCACCGCAGTTCGTCCAAGCCCGCTATATCCGCAATCCTCCACCTCCTGCGGAATCAGGCCTCCCCCCTTACCAGGACCCTTATCAGAGCTACAGTGCGGAGCGTCAGTACTCCAGCACGCAGGGCCCCCAATTCCCTGCGGTGCCACAGCAAGTGTACCCTCCTCACTATGATGGCCGTCGTCATGCTTCCTATGCGGCCCCTCCTCCTCCACTACAGCCCTTCCCTGCACATGACGACTTGGTAAGAATCAGCCCCGTTCCTGTTGATGTATCTCTCCAAGCCCCGCTTCCAGCAGCAGCATCCCAGCATCACTCAGAATCCTCTCGGGACCGATTCCCTCCTGAAGGCTACTGCCCCACCGGTGCTCAACATTCTCAGGCGAGAAGCTACTCCAGGGTCAGTGTTGCGCTGCAAATGAGATATTTTCATGAATCTCAAGTTCCTTTTTGTGTTGGCTTTATACACTATTTTTCTGTCCGGTTGTGGCTTTCAGGATTCTTACAGTCGGTCCCAGCATAGTCTGGACTACCTTCACCGTAGACGCAAGGAGATCATGGCCCAGTTGGAGGAGAGAAAGGTCATCTCTCCTCCACCATTTGCTGCCTCACCGACACTGCCCCACACGTTCCCAGCCGAAACCCAGGAGGTGATTGGCCCCCTTGCCCTATTCACTCAGTACTGAAGTAGCAGTATAATTGGGTTTTATTGGCACTGGATGAGAAACATTAATATGTTTCCAAAAAATAATATACAGTTATGTACCATATTGTGTAAGAGATGCAGCGAAGCGACAGGGCTAACCTTAATTTTAGCAGTGATTTATTTTGACAAATGGAAAGTAAATTAAGCAAAATAAGTTAAAGTGAGGACAAAGACAGGCTAGACTACTCTGAGAGGCTAAATGGTACATATCTATTGCTAACCTCATTGTATTGGGTGAGTCTATCAAACCCAAATGTTGTCTTTTAAGATGTATTTACATTACAGTTGTGCTGTAGTGATGTTTAACCTCTGCTTTGCTAAACTGACAGACTGCAGTATTATTCACTTTTAATATGAAGTGCTTCCACACAACTGAAGCTTTTGCCTATATTTGGACCCTCATGCGTTATGCTCCATCTTCCATCCGTTATATTGCAGTGATTTCAAGAAGGAAAATGTTAATCGATGCTTTGTTAATAATCATTACTGGTCATTAGAAAAAAACTCTGAATGATCATATTTTGGCTGTGCCCAATGTAGGAAAAGCATGACAACTAAGGTTTTTTTTTTTTTTTATTAAATCAGCAAAAAAATATTTCTGAGATCTCAATGGTACATGAACATACTAAAGTTAATAAAAAAAAAAAAAAAAAATGGTGATGCAAATTTTTTATTTTTTTCTCGAAATCTGTAATATAGTATGTAATATATGTAATATAGTACCCAGTATGACTTCATTGTAACTGTTTTTATTTTGGTCAGAACAGCTACACTCACAAAGCCTGTGCATAAAATAATAATATCCAGCTGCAGTAATACATTTTTACAGAAAGCTTACTTTCCTTACATGCAAGTCACTATTAGTAGTTACTATAGTGTAAAAGATAATGTACACAAAACTTCTTTAAATCTGCGCATACTCTGTAGCATTCTATAAATCTTGTAGCTCTCCTTAAATGTAGTAATATGATTCCATAAGCTTTGCATTTTCCCCCTCTGTTGTGTATGAACAGTATATGGAGGACACCACCAAAGTCTTTGGGAAGGGAAGAGAGGCCGACTATCTTGGCCAATACTCTCCCTGGTCATGTGACACCTTTGGCTCATACATCAGCTCAAAAGACGTCAAGTCCAAAGATGTCATGGCACCTGGGGCCATGGAAATGATGGTGAATGTCTTAATTACTATTACTCCAGGATTATCATGTGGTAGTTTGTTGGGCATGTTATTTAAACGTAGTTTTAATGTAGTTGAAAAGTAGCTTTTAGTTTTTATAGGACATACTGGCCATATATAAAATGATTTGATATGGTTCTAGACTTGATGGGGTCCTGTTTTGATTGTGGGGAAAATTACCTATTTTGATTTGTTGGTTTCATGAGAACCAGGGAGTGTATAATGAAAGCTGACATAATGATCTGTCTTGTATGAAGAACACAGACAGCAAGTGCCTGAGGGAGCCACTCATAGACGTGCAGCGCCGGGCAGCCGACGTTAAAGATGACGACCCCATCATCCCCTTCGGACCACAGCCCACTGTGTCCCGCTTCGGCGCCATCTCTCGCACCTCTAAAACTGGTTACCAAGCGGCTGGTCCAGTTCAGCCTCTGGCCTCTGTGCAGGGCTCTGGCACCAAGCACATCTCTGCTGGAAGTATGTTTGTAGCGACGTCAGGGAATTGTTTGCTTTATTTTATAAGATGTTTTTATTTGTTTTGCTGTCATCGCTAATGTATTATATTCTTTACAGAAGTAGCATAAAGGAAGGTTCATTAAATGTTCCACCGCCCATCCCTTTTTTTCTGCCAGCCTCAGCTGAGTACAATGCCTACGGGAATCATGGATGCTGGGGGGGGACGGCTTACGCTCTTCACCAAAACGCCAGTTCTCAGGGACGTTTCAGTGAACGGTACACAGACTCATTCTCTTGTCTGACTTCTGTGGTGGAGGTGTGTTCAGTGATCTCTTCTTATGCCTTACACGGTCCCTGTGAATACTGTCTTCCATGCAGGCTATCCATGCCGTCTGCTGACAGAGAGCAGCTGAAGATGGAGCTCCAGCAGGTCAATCAGCAGATTAACCAGCAGACCCAAATGCATGGCATGGTGGTGTGTATGCACATTGTCCCTGTGACAAATGCGTCACAACATCCACTTTCTCAAAGTTACTCATTTTGTTTTGTGCCTGCCTTTCAAGATGTGTGGGGGTATCCTGTTAGCTTGGAAACCTAATCTTATGCTTTTTTTATCAGTCGATGGATTTTATGTAAAATTTCCTGTGCTGTTTTTTTTGGATCAACATCTGAATTCCACCCAACCTCAGGCTGCCAGCAACCTGAAGTTACTGCAGAAGGAGGGGGCTGTGCTAGCCCCTCAGGCAGCACAGGTCAAGTGGTCAGTGGGGGTCGTGTCCAGTGAGCAGCTTAGCTTGGAGCTTCACCATGTGGAGAGGGAAATCGGCAAAAGAACTCTGGAAATCGCCATGGTGAGCTTTGGTGGCACCAGGAAACGGCAATATGTGGTTCGGGTTCAGATTGACCCCTATATTGCTCTCACTTCCGTTCAAAGTTCATCTTGTGACCTACTGCAAATCGATACATACTGATTAAAATGGGTCCTGAATGAAATAAGGCTGCAAAGCAGGGAATGCAAAACCTATGTTCAAAAATTCTCTGTACACACGAGAAATGGAGCCCTATTGATCAATCATTTACTCAGTTTGATTTCAATTCATTTTTATATGGTGCCTTTCACAACAGAGTTAAGTTCTTTACATGGGTGTGGTGTGATACATTACAATATTGTTACTATAGAGTAATATAAAAACAGGGAAAAGGGAAGACAAAGAAATGAAAGAAAGAAAGCCAGATGACAATGGAGGAGAAAACTTCCAAGTAGTGAGACAAAAAAAACCTCTTGGAGTCCAAGGCCAACTGGCTGCCTAACCCCCCTGGGCATGCTAACATTACTGAAAAAGAGTGGGCTTGTTTACTAAAAACAAGGTGTAGAGTGTGATCGAGGTCAAAGCTAAATTACATCAATGTGTCAGACTGAAGTCTGCACCCACAGTGTTAAATATCGTAAGTCACACCCACAATGTCACCCTTCCATGGAACTGAACCAGGACTCCAGCTCAGATGGTGCCACCCCAGGCACTGTCCGGATATATGGGAAGGAAGGCAGAGAACATGGATGGTCAGAACATGCATAGACGCTTTGATGGACAAGCTTAGTAGATTGAAATGGCATGAACAGTAGCACCAGCAGCCATAGTTACAGTGTGTCGTGTAAAGTTGTAAGTAAGCTAAACTGAAGCATTAAGAATGAGGCTGGCTTGGCGTTCCCTACATAGGCTGGAAAACCATTCCACAATATGGAGGCCTTATAGCTGAATTCTTTACCACCAACTGTCACTTTGTTTATATGGGATGACAAGGAAACCTGCGTTATGTGATCTGAGTGGGTGATGTGGCTTGAAGAAATTCTCTTAGGTAGGCAGATGCTAGACCAATTACTGCCTTATATGCAAGTAAGAGAACTTCGAAGTCAGTCCTGTAGCTAACAGGAATCCAGTGCAAAGAACTAAGAGCAATCTTTCTGCTCCTGGTAACAGTTTGAGCTGCTACGTATTGAACATGCTGCATGTGTTTAATGTGTGGTGTGTGCTCCCAGATATTAGAGCAGCTCTTGGGGGGGGAAAAAAAAAGTTCAGCTCCTCAGAGCGGTTTGCGGAGATTACAGCATTCCTGTCCGCGGACATGCCTTCAAGCAAGAGAACCTTGTTTTTTTGTGCATTTAGGGTGCTTTCCCGCCGCACCAGGTAACGTATTTTTGGTACTTTGAGAAAGTACCAAAAGTACGGTATTTCAAGGTGTTTGTTTTTGAATGCCGTCAAAACTGGTATCAGCACTGAGAGGCAGAGTATTTTTGTACTGATTTGGAGAAATGGCCGTAGTAGGAACGGACGACGTGTGGTTTTTTATACCAATATCGCATTGTTATACACTTGCAATTAAGTAAACTATATTAAGATAAGGCTTTTTCTTACTTTCTATTCTGTATACGGGCATTATAGTGCAGGGAGTTTGTTTCACTAAAACATCTTTACTCTGCCAGAAACAAAACCTTAGCTAGCTTTCCCATTTTAATAATTATTCCATTTATAGATTATCTAATATATGTTTAAAAATCAGTTCAGTTTACCTCCATTGCTTTCACATGAGCGCTGCATGTGATCACCGAGACGATCATAATCATTTTCAACCTTGCTGTTTAAAGCACTCCTAGATGGGTTTGTGAGAAATGTATGAACTACTTTTTTGCTTTATAAATACCCCAGTATTTACTAAACAAAATCACAATGCTAGAACAGCATGCTATATACGCTGCATACGTGCTGTCCAAGTACTTAGTACTTTTTAAATTTCTTGTCTTACAACAAAAAGATCAGAATTGCATCTGTTCTTCCGACCGGATCGCAATTAATTATTTGTGTTTTCTGAGATCATAACTCTTTTCAATGCGGTGTTTGTATTGCGTTTCAGAGGTAGGCTATTTGCATAATCAATTGATAAAGAAGGCCTGTCAAGTCCCACCCCAAAGTACCAAAGAAGTACCCTAGCTGGTTTTGCACTTTTGGTACAGGTACTTGACCAGAAGTCAATGGAAAAGCAAAAGTACCGTACGAAAAATACCGTATGAAAAGTACCATACTTGGTGCGGTAGAAAAAGCGCCCTTAGTGATAAAACATTTTCAGTCATCCAGGTCTTTACATCATTAATGCAACTGGCTAAAGTGACAATAGATATGTCATTTAGCGTATCTTTTTGGTAGAGCTGTCACAATTATTTGATTAAACTTGATTTACTCGATTATTAAAAAGCATTGATTAAAATGTTCCTTCTCGATTTACTCGGCAATATGGTAGTAGGAAGGCACAACATAGTAGATGAGGGTCCAAATAAACAGCGAAAGCATCAGTTGTGTGGAAGCAATACACTTTGATTGAATGAAAATGTCATGTCAGTATTGCAAAGCAGAACTTAAATGTTACCATAGTATAACTGCAATGCAAATACATCTTAGAAGACATTCAGGTTTAACGGACTCCCCCAATAAGTCTTTGTCATCACATTAACTTAAATTATTTTACTTATTGTGATTCCTTTGTGTCAAAATATTCGCTGTAAAATGGTTAGCCTCATTGTTTAACTGCATCATTTTACATAATATGTCTCATAGTAACCAATTAATATTATTTTTTGTTAACATGTTTTGAGTAGAGCTGAAGGTTACTAGAAAAAGTTCCCATTGCGGTATTTAGGAGTACAAAATTAGTTATATAACCAAATAGAACGTATCTACCAACAGAGTCTGTCAAGTTATTGGTGTTGCCCTGAGTAGTGACATCAGACAAAAAGCAGTGCCAGTAAAACACTTGATTTTTCTCAATATTGCCCCTATGGAGTATAAAACATTTCCATATAGCGGAATACAAATATAATTTTGTGATGAGTTCATGGATGGATGGATGGAGTTCTTGTCCGCTTTTTTCCTCTTAATTTCTGACAAACGTGTTGGTTTCCTGTGACTAAGTAAAAATGTTTGACCACATTTATGTTTTAGTGCAACTTATTGATGTTTGAACCCAGCATAACAGTGATGATTAACATTTCTCATTATGTTACCTAATAGCAGCATGTAAAGAGAAAACAATAAAGGATCAAGAACTGATCCCTGTGATGCTTCCTATTTGACTTGTCACATTGGTGAAGGAGTACAGTTGTGCTGTAAGTTCACACAATACGATTTTAGCTCTGATTTTCCAGTCACTGCTGGTTTTGGTGATCACTGATAAACCCCCACATCAGAGACAAATTGGCACTCGATGGCCACATGTGAACTCTATAAAGATGCGAAAAGTCGCGCGAAAAGTTCGCTGTTTTATAATATGTGAATTAAATATAACTACTAATGAAAATGAACTGTGGCTTGCAAAAGTATTCAACCTCCTTGAAAGTCACAATTTTCTGCATGACACTCATATGCTGCAACAATACATTTCCATAGTTGAAGTAAACCAATTTCAGTAGATATTTAACTGAAGAAGAATTTATTGTTTGCAAAAGTGTTCAACCAATACACAGTAATGTTATGTTGAGAACCCTTTTGCTGCAGTAACAGCCTTAATTCATCTGGGGTAAATATGTACCAGTTTTGCATATTGTTCAGAAATTATTCTTCCCCATTCTTTTTGGCAGAAATTATACAGATCCTCTAGGTTGGGACAGAATCCCTGAGCAGCAGATTTCAAATAGTGGTGCAAATTCTCAATAGAGTTAAGCATGTATCACGTTTTTTATTTTTTCTATTTTTAATATTAGTACACAACTGATCTGTTTTGGCATTTGAAAATATAACGGAGCAAAAGAGTTCTCAACATAAATGTTGTTTGAGAAAATTCTGCATATATATTTTGTACTCCAGCCATGACTTTCAAGGGGTTAAATACTTTTGCAAGCCACTGTATCACCTTCAGATTTCACGGATTTGTCATTTGGAGTGAGAACTCTTTTTTATTTAAAATTTTTTATGTTTGAATTGTGTGGCTCCATAAATATTTTAATTTTTTTCTTTTTTGTAGGAGAATCATTCACCGCGTGAGGTCCACTACAAGCTGAAACCCACAGAAAACGGTCTTCCAGACCACAAAGTCCAGCTGGAAGACCTCTCTCTGGCTCTCACGTGAGAATCCTCTCTCACGTTTATGGGAAATGTATTTCATAATTTGCCTGCCTAAGGTTATTTGTAACATTTAAATTTTAAAAACAGGAAGTACTATAACAGAGCAGGTGGAGTAATAGCTATGATCCTAGAAAATGCTTAACCTGAATGGCTGTAGAGTATGTTTTGTAGTTCCAGTGCCTTACAGAATCATCAGAACACCTGAAAATCATCATGAGCAAAGACTAACAATCACATTTGTATTTTACCTTTCTCCAGTACACCTTAATGTTTAAGAACATTTAAGTGATGAGATGTGACTTTATAACACACAGGCTAAATCCCTTAAGTCACCCATCTAATTGGGTAAGATCAGATAATACACTTAATCAGAGAATACACACATAATAAATCAGACAAAAAAAATTTTAAGTTCATGGTTATGAAAAATTTCCCCCACTACAGTCAAATAATTAAGGTTTAGATAACGAGCTGTGATGATGTGTTCATGTTTCTCTCTCTCTCTCTCTCTCTCAATATATCTAGTGAGACTTCTAACGACTCCGGCATGGCACAGGATAGCAGTGTGGGAAGTAGTATGCTGTCTCTGTCCAGCAAGACTTCTTCCCTCTGTCTTTCTGGAGACTTAGGTCCCAGCGGCCCTGACATGCAGAAAAATGGTGTGGTCCACTAGACATGGCTCATCTGATTTACCACCATTATCTGTACCTGCACCAAGGGTGTGTGAACTGTAAGCCCATCCTTCCTGTCATATGTATCCATGGCAGCACACAGGATCTGTATGCCCTCATGGATCAGCCTAAACTTTACTGAAATTTTAGCATGGATATTTCAGAATGCTTACCCTTTTTCAAGCTGAATGAGACCGTTTTAGGTTTCCAGGTTGTCATGATTTAGTCATAATAAGGGCTATGGCTAAAATGAGAACAGCTTTCAAGATTGACTATTTGATACATTTTATAATTTCAGTTTAAGTGGTTATGAAACGATGTCTGCAATTATTGAGTCTGCTCACTTGCGGTCTTACTGTGGAGGCCTTCAGGAAGTAGTAGGGAATTCTACTGACTTTGACAGTTGACCGTACATTTTTCTTTTCCTGTGGAAAGATCTTGTTATTACTGAGAACTTGGTAGAAATGCAAAGTTATTCAGTATCATTGTTCTGTGTGCATACATTACATTCCCAAAAGCTTAGACTGTTTCAACTGAAGGTTACAGACAATCTCAAGTAATTATACTTCAAAGGAAATTCAATGCTCTTCTTAAATGAGAGTCTTGGTGTGAGATAGAAACCTTCTAAACCTGGCAATTAGCCCATTTAAGATGTGTTTCAGCAGGGAAATCGGCAAACTGTGTTGGATTCTGGCCCTCCATTACTGGAATTTGGGAACCCTGATATAAAGTATTAAAAACTGAACTTTTACTATCACTCTCTCAAGTTCTATGTGACCATCAGTTGAAATTTTAGAGTAATCAGATTTTTAGATGTGTACTTGTTTATATAGGCATGTACACATTTACAAAGATGTGTAACAATGAAGCCATATCTGTAGTACATATATTAGTTAAAGATTTGGGAAATTTTATTGCTTTCCTGAAATATCACTAATATCCCATTTTTATTAGAACTTACATTATTTTGTTTCCTCATCCTTCAAGACTTCTTTTGCTGAGGGGACTGCTTAGGTTTTGAACACCTTCATTTTCCTTTTTAAACGTTTCTCAGGAGTATAAGTCTGGTATTGGCCTGCATAGGTCAGATTTGTTTTACACCTTATTGAAATTGAAAAAAATTATGGGGACTTATAATGCAAGCATATTTTCGTATGTCTAGCGTGCTGTTCGTCTTGACCCTTTAGGTAAATAGGAGAGAAGGGACCTGCTGTTTATATTAGCTTGTGAGGAGGGCTTAATTTACAGTGCTTGTAATAGCTGAGCATGTCCAGTGTTTATTTTCCATGAAATAAGAAGCTTATACCCAATGCCTAAACTTCACCTTAATCAGCATAATGAAATGTATCTTTTTCCCTGACATAATTGGTTGTTGTTTATTTATCAAATTGACAGGTTTTGATAAAGCTTGCCATTATTAATTTGTGCATACTTCCAAAGGTTATGTTTTAGCATGGATTTTAGTATTTTGACTTTGCAAGGGTTGTTTGTATTAGTGGTGGATTTTAGGGTTTTGCTGGAGTGGAGGGAGGACTGTTTGTATGTTGGCTAGCTGCTCCTCTGTTCACTGGTACAGACGTTTAACTGAGCGTTATCCATTCTAATGTTAATTTTGTGTTTTGGAAAAGGTGCATGATTACTGCTTACTAACAGGTCAGTTGAGGCATTACACATTAGAGCTGGGCGATATCTAAAGTATATGCGGGCGTAGTACCAAGTGGGGCAAATGGAAAAATGTGAAAGCTTGACAAAACAAAATTGATTTTGTGTGTGTGTGTGTGTGTGTGTGTGTATGTGTGTGGCAGTGCTGGTTAGTGGTGGTGCTAGTCTTCGTTTTTTAGTCTCTATGGAAAACTATCGATCAGTCAGCCGCATTTAATCATAATTTAAAAACATGTCGCAGACCGTATAAAATCATCTGAAGTAGTAGTTCGCAAACTTGCGGTAAGCTTTATCTGTGTTCCCCCATTGTAATCGACATTTACATATACTGAAACCTCGTAAGGTACTTAAGAGTTTAAAAAATTACCTTTTTTAACAAAAGAAATAATACTAATAACTGCGTCAGAAACAAACTAAAAGGGTGAACTAAAAGCCAGTTCATAGATCATTTTTGTCTTGCTTTGTGTGTAACCTAAGCCTGCTTCCCCAGCAAATGTGATATTTCCAGTTAGTCACAATCAAATATTGCACCAGGCTACTTGTCTGATATCATTGATTACACTGATAATATCTTCATATTGCCCAGCCTTAACCAATTAACATTGTTTTTGGTGTATTGTCTAGAATACTACCTGCTCCTATCAGTGTGTAAGAAACCTATGTCTGAAAAAGGAACAATTCAGTCTAGCATATATTGCACTTGACTACTTTGGTGGGACAGTATTCCATTTTATTCTGGAATTTAAGCTGTCTGTATGTGCATATATTATGTGTGTACACACATTTAACAGTTACAGAAATGAGCATCTACTTTTCGTATTTTGACCCTGATTAAAGGATTATAAATAAAAACATCAATCTAATTATTTGAGTTGTTCATCTCAGCTTAGCAAAAAGCTAAATTGTTGAAGATTTAAAGAATGTTTAATAAATTATCTGACAGTATAGTACCATGCCCAATACTACCAAAACAGTGTAAGGAGCTGCCCAGTGACCCAACAACGGAATCCAATTGGACAACCAAAGGCTCTGTATGTGTGTAGGTCCTTCCAAGTGCACTTGGATGGTTACCTACCCTTTAAAGCAAAATCTAACCAAATCTAAAAACTTATTTAGAATCTTTTAGTCAGGACATTTCTGTTGTTTAGATTACTTCTGGGCTCTCCTTACTAATGCTTAACGTTCATCTTTTCTGGGTGGTGGAGTTACACCGGATTCGCCTTGACCGATAAGGTGATCCACAGACCTGTTACGTAGAGCTCAGTTCAGATGTTGAGGGGTCACTACAACTAACACAATGTCAGCGTAGACAGCCAGTCAGGCCTGGAAATTCACATAGTTCCACAGAGCCGGTAGTAACTCAGCTTGGGCAGTCGCACAAGGTCCTGGAGAGAAGAGATCTACTGAGAACATACTGAAGCAAAGTCAGGCAAAAGGGGAATAACCATTTTTCATTTATATTACAAGAAGACATACATTCAACAAAAGATATAGATTCATCTAAGCTATATCTAACTTGTGGCCACAAACTCCTATCCTATATCCATTTGATAAATGTTATAATGTCAAAAAGGTTACATACTTCTGCTGTGGGTGCACAGAGTAACTGTAAAAAGGATCTGGCTACAGATGCAATCTCATGCAGCAGTGTGTGGGAGCTCTGAATGCTGAGTGTCTCCTAAATAAAGGCTACACATGATGAGTATGCTAAGAACACTTACCATGTGGGAGGTTCTGGCTACAAAATGACCCCCGAATCGTCTTGTGGACCCTTACTTATATACCAAACCAAGCAATGGGTTTTCTTTGAAGATGGTGATACACCAGTCTCTAACCAGATGTTATGGTTATTGTTTTACTTAGAGGTATTGGTTTAAGGTTGTGATATCGTTGTGATACCCTTCATGGTATATTTATAAGTCCTCAAGCCAATGGTCAATCAGAATGTCAATGGTGAGGTTATTAGGGCCTTTTGTTGACTGGATGGGGAAGCCTTCCAACAAGGCAAGGTTTTTCTAATTCTCTAGGTATTCATAATATTATGACATATTACTTTAAAACTGATATATCAGTCACATTGAGACCATTAAAATGAGACCAAGCATGTGTATCTGTATTGATTACATTAACATCAGACAATGCTTTCCTCATTTTTGCTTTCTGTGTGACCATTTGGGAACAGTAAGGGGTGGGGGAAGACAGCAGGTTGGGTTTATGATCAGCATTATCTGGACTATTTCTTGTTCAGTGGGGGTTGAGGTGAGGTCACTGATAGGTTGGTCTGATGGCCTTTTTCCAGCCTCATCAGAGCCGGGTTGACGGTTTCTCCCTGGAAGAAACAGTGCAGGCCCAAAGAAGTCCAGGGTCACAGAGTCCTATGTGGCCAGCAGCCTTATGACAGTTACTGTCACCTAAAATGGAAAACCTGGTTCTGCTGTTGGTGGTGGTATTAAAATTACACTTATATAATCTGTAATGTTCTGATTTGTAAGCCGAGTGAATGCAAATGGAACTATTTTTTTTTTCTGTGCCAGGTGATTAGCGTGCGCTTGGAGTGCTCTGGTCAGTATGTCAAGTACAGGTCTTTAAAAACCATTTTATTTTGTTGACCCCCCTTTCTCTAACTTCCGTGAAGTTGAACCTCTTTGTGTATTTGAATGTAGTCTTTGTTTCTGGGGTCTCTGAGGAGACAGTGTCAGAGATGTGAACTTGGCTGGTGGCCTGGGCTTTGTGTTTTAACACACCCTACTACAAGTTTTCCTTTTTATTTCTTCAATCGTAACTGATTCGAGCATAAGATTTAATTCATTAGCAGGTGCGCTATTGCTGCGCTGGAATTAAAATGTGCAATCCGTTAGACTAAAATTGGGGAGAAAAAACACTGAGGAGCCACAGCTACATGTTGAATTCCACCATAATATTTCAGATCAACTAACCCCCAAACTCTTGTTTTGGCTGAGTGAGCAAAATGCATGGAATCACTGGGCATTACAGACGTCAGGTCTGAGAACCATTAAACCAGGGTTCCCAGTCGTAGTTATATCACCAAAATATACAGCTTATAAATGTATAAGGTAAAATATACCTTTTGAGATCTATTAAAAAAAGACTTTAAAACAACGTTTTTTTAAATTGTACTAATCAGTCCTGCTGTAGACAGTTAACACATGGATTTCATAATTGCTAAAACCACTGCTAACACATTTCCTGTGGTTAGCCTTGGCTATATGTTCCACTGAGTTGTTTTTCAGACTAGAAAGTAAAATCCAGGTTTCTTTGATGTTATCAAGTTCATTGTGGGGTAAGAATTTACTCTTATGCTCACCATACTTTCTGTTGTATTTGGTAGCCATTCACATATTCTAAATGGAGGTTAATAGGTTAATGCTTGGAGCTCCCTGAGGTTGTGTTATTACTGACTGTTGTACAGTATCTTCTTTATGGTTCCATATTTAATTGGGAAGCCAAGGGCTAGGACAACCTTCTCCATAGAACATGGTAGCTCGGTATGTAGCGATGTACAGATTCCTATTAATGTGTAAAATGGATGTCTGATTCGATCTTTCTGAATCCTGTTCTATAGGCCATTTACCAAGGCATATGTAATGCAAAAAGTTTGATTTTCCTGAAATATTACTTAAGTTCTTGACACCTCATAACTAGCTGATTTTTGTATATATTTGTTGTGGGAGCTGGTGTGTTTGCTTGTGATTCTTATACATTTTCATTAGGAGGGAAGACCGTAATCATAAGGACTGCAATGAAACATCTTGGTCTTTCACAGTTTGCCTGCATAGCTTTAAGGGGGCATTCCCTTGGGTTCCTTTCATCTACTGTGACAAAATATTTTGAATTCTGTCTTTTAGCTTTGAGTCCTGTAACACAAATAGCTTAAGAAAAGTTCATACCTTGAGATAGTTGTTCATTTGATTTGCTTGAACCACAAACCAGCATTTCTATTCTCCTGAAAGTTACGTCAGCTGTTCAGTAGTTAAGGATGTTGTGGTTAGTTTTGCCTCTGGTGTATTGATGTGCGTAATTGGATAAATGGACTTAATTTTTCCATTATTGTAAATGGCTATAACTGTCACGTGATACATTTATCTTTGCCTTGCTGAATTATTGCTTTTGTTGGTGTGTTTGTTATGTACTAGTCAAAGAACAACAGCGGGGAGGAGGAGAAAAATGAACCTGGGGGTACAGAGAGTAGTGTGTAGTGTTATCAGGATAAGCACTAGAAAGTTCTACACGCTGTCTCATTCACAGGAGTGCTACACTCCTTCCCCTCTCATTTTACTTCAAATGGCTTTCGCATTACTCTTCTCTGAGGATTCAGAAACTAATGTACATTCTTGGTACATTGTATTGCAGGCGTGACCCTTTCTGATATTTGTTTGTATTTTTAGACCAACATTCTGGTCTCTCGAGACAGTCTACAGTATTAAAGCACCAATTTTGGTGCAGTTTCACTAAGTATAATCTGTGTAATATTGCATTTATTATTATCATTGTTGCAGGTATTGTTGTTAATGCTTGGGAAAGAGCTATTTACATTTTAAGCAATCGTCAAGATTGGATATTAAAGAGCCCTGCTGAGACGCACAGATGTAGAAAATGAGACACCGGTTGCATCTTTAGGATTATATATTTTTTGACATTAACATTAAACAATTAGACTACATTAAACTAGTTGGAAGAACTGTTGGCAGACATCACTGGTAAATGTCAAAGTAAAATAATTGGCTGGCAACTAAAGAATAGAACTGTAACTGCCTGTATGAGTTTGGCTTTGTAGAAAATCATTTTGAAAGTCCTTCACAATGCAACCGTTTCTATTCTTTTTGAGATGACTATGATGTTTTAAGTCCACCTATTAGGTTGTGTCCAATTTTTGAAGAAGTTGCCAGTATAATAGCAAGAGAGCTTAAATTTGTGTGTGTGCGTGCGCACACTTTTTTTAAACATTTGCCAAGTTTGTGTGTAAATTGTTAATTACTTTATGGTGGACTGCCTCTTTCCCTTTATGGATTTACAGAAATTCAATCACTGGTCTTCATCCATTGCTGTTAAATTCCATTTTTTGATGTGCCTTTCAGCAGGCTCTTAACTCTTTTTTTAATGTTTGGGTGCATACACTTGTGTATATATAGTACTGTAATGTGCAACTGCTAATCCACTTGCTCTGAGTCAGCATTTATATTAAATGGTCTCTACAAATCAGTAATGCAAGATCTCTCAACTGGTTGCCCATGCAGAGCCGAGCAACTCTTATCCTTTCTGAGACAAAGGAGTTCAGTGCCAGAATGTGTAACATTTGTGTACCTAACCATTATAAAATGTCTGTTTTCAAACACACTTCAGAAGGCATAGAAAAAATGCGTCTTCTTCATACAGGATATTAGTTTGTATCTATTTCTCACAGTGTGACTGCAGAGATGAAACAGGTAAAAATTTTAAAGTCACTATCCAATGTAAAAGAATTTTAACCCCTCCCTCCAAGCATTTAATCTCCCTCCATCCCTTAAAAATGTAAAAAAGTAAGCATTTAGTAAGCACAGCAGTAATGTCTGACAGATGCACTAGCCCACAGCAATCCTTAAATTGAACATTTCTTTCAAAACGAAGGTTTTGCTTTTCCTGTCAAAATCTAATAAAGATGGCATAATTTGACCTTAAGTAGAACTACATTAATTTTACTGTTTAGTGATATTATTGCTGGTTTTATATGGGCAATATCCTGAAAATCTTAGCAAGTATAAGCAAAACTGAACCAATAATTGCAGTGTTATTGCCCTGGGTGCAAAGCATCTTATTTTCACACATTGAACTAATAAATCACACAACATATGCTGTCTGTCAGTGAAAAGCGTTGTGATCAACCAGTTGCTTGTTTGTAATTTTAGTGAATTATTGGGGAAAAAATAGTGGTGATCACTGTGAGTTTGGAGTG
Source organism: Isichthys henryi (assembly GCA_026776945.1). Classification (NCBI taxonomy): domain Eukaryota; kingdom Metazoa; phylum Chordata; class Actinopteri; order Osteoglossiformes; family Mormyridae; genus Isichthys; species Isichthys henryi. The sequence goes on along the minus strand of JAODJX010000047.1, from coordinate 18,570,002 downwards.
TTTACAAAGGAGATATCAGATTGGCTGTTTGCACGCAAATACAAAAAAGTAGCAAAAAGAAACTTTCACACACTAGCAGTAGTTTTACCTTGTAGCTTTAGGATTTTGACGAGTGTTGGTTCTGTGAATATGTGTGCACTAATGGGAATATCTCTTACCTTCTGTCACTTTCCTTGGTCACTTTGAGTGCTCTCAATAACTAGAGTAACTAAATCCATAGAAACATGATTGGGCTGATGTTGGTATTTTTCTATTTTTTATTAATTTTTTTTAAGTCCTCACTTTGGGAAATGTAATTGCTTTTGATTACTTCCAAGTTGTCTTGTAAAAGAATGTTTAAACTGAGGTACAGATTTAACTTCAAGAAAAAGACATGTTTTATATTATACTCCATTAAGGAATGTTTAGAATTCTTTCTCCGATGTGGATGTAGCCGTTATGTCTTATTTTTTCTTTGTAAAGGAATTCACTGTGTGAAAATTGGTTTGCATTTTGTATTATACAAATCTGCTTTTTGTTTCCTGTAATGGGGGAAATTAACTGGAAGTTTGCAAAAAGAAAAAAAACACCTGTGAAACATTGTAACTTATGTACAACAGTGATTCTTTACTGGCAGGGACTGTGATTAAATAATATTGGGTATTGTTTTGGTGATCTAGGTTGTTTATTCCACACCCCTTTTCCAGTAGTTTCTTGTATAAAAATTATGCCCGTGACACCTCTGATTATGATTTTGGGTGAACCAAGACATTAGCATCATTAACATCTGCCCAGTCAGAGTAATATGTTCAGGTCAGCATCTTGGATAAGTTTCTTGTAACATGCACACGTGCATCTCTATCACTGAGGCAGATAAAATTCACTCAATGCATTGGCAACAATCCGATACATTAGCAATACATATGAAGCAACTACTAATGCAGCAGGATATTATTCATCCTTATTGTGATGCAGTGCGGTTTAACACAATTTGATTCAACATGATGCTACGCAATACAATGCCAAAGTATATGATGTTATGCAATACAATATGGAATCAATAGTAACATAAAATTATCGGTCACATTTCTAAACAAAGGTACAGGGCCTCTAATAATAATTAATAAATCAGATTGTACCAATGCAAAGATGTTCGAAACAATGCATCCCGAGTTCATCCCAAATTATATCTGATACACACTGTTTTAATCAGGGCAAGGACATGTCCAATCACTGATGAGAATCGGTGAATCTTACAATCCCTATTCGTGACTGACAAAAAGGTTAATATGTTACAGGGCACAGCTGCAATGCCTCTGAAGTCCTGCAAATGTCTTGTCTAAAACATTATTGAATCATTTGAGTTATGCCCTGAATTTTTCAACCACAGGCCTGAAATGCAGTGTATTACATTACATATGTAACAATTTTACATATTTGATATCAAAGTACATCTTACTGATAATTGTTGATAAATACTTGGAGGTAGTGGTTTATAATCATTAAACTCTAAGAATTTGTATTTACACCTAGTGTCCACTGTATTAGGTGCACGTGATTATTAATGTAAACAGCCTGTTTCTCCCAACAGCTAATCAAATGGCTGCATCTGAATGCAGACAGCAGAAAGTCAGGGTCAATAGGGTTACTGTTTGGCTAAGCATCAGAACAGAAGCATTTTTGAACCTGATGCAATTGTTGGTGATGGGCATGGTGGCTCTAGCATTTCATAAACAGCCGCCCTCCTTGGATTTTCACACACGACAAAGTCTATTGTATACACAGAATCCTGCAATAAACAAACGTCCAGTTACAATTCTGTGGGTGAAAACACCTTAGAGAGATCAGAGGAAAATGGTCAGACTCATTAAGCAGCTCACTACTATTAGTATGGCAAAAGGTTTTTTTTTAAATTTGTCTACCCTACAAACAGATCTCAAGACAAAATTATAGTAGGTCCTACCCTATACTCAATGAAGTGTCCACTGAGTGTCAAATGTAACAAATTCAGTCTAAGTCACAAATTGGCAAATGATTCAGTGTGTGTATATATAGTTCATTATTGTAGGATCTGGTACTTACATTTTCACTGTTGTTAAGTTTGTGCTGTATTAATAGGTACAGAATGAGTATTCAATCCAGTTTCTCAGTAAAATTCAAGTCAGCTGAAAAAATTCATAGATAAGAATTTTTAAGTAATTGACTTTTTGAGGGGCAGGGGTGAAAAATTAATAGCAAGTCTCTCCTTGTGATTGTTCTACATCTGCAAGATTTTTAATTAGTGAAATATAGGGAAAATGTTCAAATGTTCACATTTATATATTGTTTTAAATATGATCTTATTGTTAAAGTGTTTTAGTGTAAATATGTATTATTTAAAGATATATGTCAATTTAACAGTGTCCCCTGATTTCATGTCAACATCGTTACCTTCACCATAAAACTCTTGCAAAATAATAGGACATGGCAGAAGTGACAATTTACAGGAAGTTACATCGTATCTGAAGCAGAATGTCAAGAGTTGAAAGACAAGTAAGTTTCTTTCTTACTTATTTTTTATGTTTTTAAGGGTTAACCTTGGGGGGAGGGGAGGGATCAGCATACAACATCAATACTGTTATTTTTTAACATCCATCCATCCATCCATTTTCCAAACCGCTTATCTACTGAAGATGAGCGTTTTGGAACAAAAGAACATCCATAAACGAGAGGAGGCCATTCAGCCCATCAAGCTCGTTTGGGGAGAACTTAACTAATAGCTCAGAGTTGTTAGAATCTTATCTAGCTCTGATTTAAAGG
>JAODJX010000047.1:18516538-18535556 GCA_026776945.1 Isichthys henryi | reverse complement strand
ATAAGTGGACACAGCTGGGTACAATCGGGGAAGCACACGTGGATAATCAGGGGGGCGTGGCACACACAAGGATCGTATGAGCCGGGCATGACAGATATTTTAAATTTGTATGAATGTGCTATAAATCATTTAGACAACAAGAAATGAGGAAGAATCTAAACACGTGTTTCAGTCACAATAATGGCTGAGACATTAATGCCACTAATGCCGCAAATAAGGAATAAAGGTCATTAATTTAACCCTGGTTATAATAATTATGTATAAAAATATAAAAAAGTTTAAGGAATAAAAGTTTAACAGTTATTTTGTTATTTTGAAGAAGATGTACATGATTAATACATTTAATAAGAAATAGTATCAAAAGCATATTTTTAAAAACTGGCCATAGCTCGTCTGATGGAAAAGATGGCTCGCTAGCGCCACCCTAGCCTGCCTCCCACCCCACCCCCAGCTTCCCCTTAATAAGGGCCCAACTGACATGAGTAAAATACAGACAAGGAACAACCGAAGCTTGAAACAAACGGTATCTTCTACAATCAACTTTCAAAGCTACGATGGAAATGCCATTCTCGAGGTATGCTAAATTTCTTTTAGCGTATTTTAGAATTGTTATAATTGTCACTACTATGGAAACATATTACTGTTATTTTTGACCAAGAATTTTCTACGCTGTCAAGCCCAAGGCAGCACTGTGAAACACAGGATTGTCATGACGGTAAGTTATTGTTCATAGTTAGTTATTTCAACGGATTTACTGTTTAAGTGCGACAAAGACTTAAAGTGTTTATACTCACAGTTGCAGATAACGATGACCGTTTAAACACACCAACAGTTATTTTCAGAGATAATCGTGAAGGACCTGTACCCAGACAAGTTAGACATAAACGGAAAAGAGCAGATAGTTTTAATGGTACGTTGGAACACTATTGCTTACCCATGTTGTTGATTTTTCTGTATGAAATGCTTAAAGACTGATTTTTTCCATTTCGCCCTAAGACACTGCCAAAGATGAATTGTTGATCGATCAGGCTGAAAAAATTTAAGCAAATCTAGCAGCGGAAACATCCTCAACTGACAGCATGCAGGGCCCACTGGCTGTTCAACCAGAGTCAGCGTATCAGGGATCTACCAGACGAAGCGTGCCACCGGGCCAAGGGGAATCTGCAAGCGGTGATCCAGCGACTGAATTCCGTGCCTTATCGGGAGCCCCGCAGACTACACAAGATTGGGATATTGACCCATTAACACCTTGGCAGTGGCCTGTTGTGAGATCTTTGGCTGGGGCTGTTTCCTGGGACGAGCTGCTAAAGTGGCTCAAAGTAGCTTTTTTCCTGTTTCAGGATCAGATGTGTGATTTTTTTTGGTGGATTTGCCTGACTAGACCTAAAGAATAAGTACGGGTATGTCTGAAAAACGGAGGCAGTGTAGTTTTGATGGGGCCGGGGAATCTAGAAGAATCTATATAAATGATGACGACGATGGAGAAACGCAGATGATCTGCTTCGGCTGATTGATGAACTGAATGACAGGTCACCGGCTGAAATTACCCCCTTCTTGCACGTCTTAATAAATGATTTAAATGAGAATGCTACTGATGAAATGGTAGATGCTATGAACTATGTTAATACGGGGAGGCTATAGGAAATGTAGATGGGTGGTCACCAAATGCACATATTGTCAGGTACCAAGGAGGACGGGCAGGTAGGCGGAATACGGGCAAACGAGAGTTTATTGGGGCTGATGGGGGGTATAGCGATGCACATAACAACAATGATTGACATCAGACAGGGTAAGACGTGGACTAATATAGAAGAGACAAGTCGAAATAATAGGGAACAGCTGGGGACAATCGGGGAGGCACACGTGGATGATCAGGGGGCGTGGCACACACGAGGATTGGACGAGCCGGGAGTGACACATATGACGATGAATATGGAAATGGCTGATGACCACGTGGCTTGCCTGGTTGTAGGGGTGACAGCGGACTGGACACAGATGTTGAAATGCTTGATGCAGATGACGGACTGGCCATGCACTCTGAACTGCATCAGATGATTGCAGAACTATATGGCGAGCCGCTGGGTGAATTTAAACCCATCTAACAAAGCCTTATTAAATGATTTAAATGATGACGGACCTGCTGCAGCGGAGGTAGTTCCAGAAATTATGGACGTCGATAATGTGGGGCAACAACAAGGCTGGGGTGATGCTGATGATGCTGTTGGAGGTGTTAATGAAATACACTGACCACAGTTTAACAATACAAAAATAAGGAAGCACTTTCATTTTGACGAAATTGAGCATAATGACATAATAGACATCTACAGGTCTGTGATACAGACATTCCAAAATTTGGTGGACAGAGTGAACAGTTTAGCGGGGCCGGAGGATATCATACAGGTTGAACCTCTGGGTGATTCAGTAACCAATAGCATAGCTATACATGTTTGAGGCAAGATCGATCTAAATGATCTGCTATCGATGGTAGAGAACCTCGCCGAGTAATGCAGAGGTATTCAGCGATGAAATGCTGGAGCTGGTCGTACAGATTATTCTTCATTTAAATGGTGGTAGAGCCAAACGACAGAAATTAACAAAGCTTTAAAAGTCTTACATTTTGCAAAAGAAGCTCAGGTGTCTTTTTGTTTCTGAAAATTCTGACAATAATCTATGTTTTGCTTACTATGTAGTCCGCCTCTTAAACCGCGACATGGCACACGATTCCGCGAAGCTAGAAGCTAAGCATTTGCAGGAATCAGATGGTCTATCTGTGACCAACAGGGTCTCATTCTCAAACATAGCAGAGTTTGAGCGAATGCTCCACAAGCACCACAGAGAGTACATATGTGAGGATTGTGCGTCTTTCTGTCGCTTGCGGTATTGCTTTGAGCAGCACAAACCTCTAAACAGCAACCAGAAGGCAGTTTTTATGTTTTGTGTGATTCGGTTAAGTATTGTGACAAGTGTAACCGTCAGTACACCGTCACAAAAAAAACGATTTAAAGGCTCTGTCATGCCCGCTCGTCCGCTCCTCGTGTGTGCCACGCCCCCCTGACATGTGCTTCCCTGATCGTCTCCAGCTGTGTCCAATTATTTTGCTCAGTCTTGTCTATTTCAGTCCGAGTCGTGCTTGTATCCCTTGTCTGTCATTGATGTTAGTTGACGTCCAATGTTATCTGTCCCCGAATCCCTTAATAAACCCCCAGTTTGCCCCGTCTTTTGCCTGCTCGCCTGCTCCTTGTCCGCACGCTAGCCTGAGCGTTCACCCGTGCTTCGACAGAACGTGACAGGCTCATAAATGTAAATCTAATACGAGATTTATTTTTTGTAAAGAAGACTTGACACCTGAGTGCGAGCATCAGTGCTTTATTGAGTCAGTAGAATCTGAGGACTTGACAGAACGCTATGTGTTTCCTGACTTTGAATGCAGACAACACGAGGGGATGCACGTTGCTAATTACATCTCCTGTATTGACTTTGAGGTTAATTGCTGGTCCGCTAAGGGGGATGGGTGTGTGGCTGCATTTTTCAAGTAGTACCGCAACCGTAGATACAAAGGGTACACATTCATAGCGCACATCTCTAAAGGCTATGACAGTTACCTACTTATGAAATATTTAGTTGAAAATGGCGTCACCCCACATATTATCATGCAGGGCAGCAAACTGCTCTGTGTGACAAACGAGGGCTTTAGCCAGTGATACATTGACTCACTTTGCTTTCTGCCCATGAAGCTGAGCGCATTCCCTGCAGCTCTGGGTTTTGAGAGCGAAAAGAAAGGCTATTTCCCACATTTTTGGAACACCATAGAAAATCAAAATTACATCGACCCCTACCCGCCACCTGAGGCATACGGTGTACAAACCATGATGGAGAAGGAGAAGAGAAAGTTTATTGCATGGTACGGTACTGTTGTTGGCGAGGTGTTTGAATTTAGGAAAGAAATGGCAGAGTACTGTAAAAATTATGTTGTCATTTTAAGAGAAGGCAGCCAATGATTCAGGGATGAGATTTTCAATGAATGTTATTGTTATTTCAATGAATGTACATGTTATTTTGGAACATGAGTGGGATAACCTTAAAGCATAAAATGCAGATGTACAGGCATTCTTGAGGGAATTTGACAAACGCATCGATCCTCGGGAGGCGCCTTGCAATTGTACTTTAAAGCACTTTAAGAGGGCGATGAATGCATAGATTACTATGACTTCACGAGCCTTTACTCCTCGGTCAACAACTTTGAGCACCCAGTAAGCCACCCCGTAATCATTTACCATGATTTTAACCGTGTTGAAAACTATTTTGGTGTAATCAAAGCCAAGGTTTACCCGCCAAGAGGTCTTTACCTACCAGTTCTGCCTTACATGGCCAGTGGTAAATTCATGTTCACACTTTGCAGAACATGCTGTGAAACTGAGATACAGGGGGCCTGTAATCATTCAGATGAGCAAAGAGCTCTGATCAGCACATGGTGCTGTGTTGAAATCAACAAGGCTGTTGAAAAGGGCTACAAAATTGCCAAGCTCTACGAGGTCTGCCATTTCCTCAACAGAACAGACACACTCTTTGCTGACTATAATAACACCCATTTAAAGGGAAAACAGGAGGCTTTAGGCTATCCCTCTTGGGCAAAGAGTACTGAGGATAAAGAGAGATATATTCAGACTTACTTTGAGAAGGAGGGCACTCGTTTGAACCCCAAAAACACCAAATTTCCAAATTGTTCTTAAACAGCCATTGGGGAAAGTTTGACCAGAGAATAAATCAGACAAGCACGACGATCATCAAAGATCCCGATGAGTTTCTCATGTTCATTTTTTCAAAGCTGGTCGATATGTCTCACATTCCCTTTCTGAATGATAATGTGGCAATGGTCCTATGCCGGAAAGGGGTACCCTAGCATACTGTGGCACGTCAATGTTTTTATTGCAGCTTTCACTACGGCCTATGCGAGGTTTGAGCTTTACAATCTCATGGATCGCTTAGGTATGCGCACACTGTACCACAATACAGACTCGGTCATTTTTGTCAGCAAGTCAGGTGACTGGATGCCATCTTTGAGTGACATCCTCTGGGAGCTGACAAGCGAGCTGGACTCAGATGACCACATTGCGGAATTTGTCTCGGGGGAGCCCAAAACTTACGGGTACAGAACAGCAAAGGGCAAAAGAAGTATGAAAGTGAAGGGGATCACACTGCATAACACCAATTCAAAAGTGGCTAACATCGCCTCCCTCACAGACTTGGTTCGCAACTTTGTAAGTAGCCTACATGACCCCCTAGAGAGATCAGGACATCTACGTAGCAGATTGTGTGGGATAAAAGAGGCTTCCTTTTGAAAAATAAGACAGTCAGCAAGTGTTTCAAGGTTGTGTACACTAATCGGTTGCTTCAGCCTGATTACACGACCTTACCTCATGGATTCTAGTGACAGGTTCGACAATAGACTTCAGCATCCATTCTCCTGTATTATATCGGGACCAAGTAATTCTGGCAAGTCGCATTTCATTAAAATACTGTTGAAAAATGTGGATTGTACACTGTCCAGAGTACCTGAAAATGTTGTATGTTGTTATTCTTGCTGGCAACCGTTGTATGATGAATTGTTGTACAAAATAAAGAACATTAAATTTGTGGAAGGAATACCAGAGTCTCTGTGTGATGATGAACTTTTGCCACCAAATAAAATCAACCTAATCAACATTGATGATCTTATGGAAAAAGCCTGCGATAACAGCGAAGTGGAAAAGGCGTTTACCAAGTACACGCATCACAGAGATCTAAGTGTTATATATCTGGTGCACAATCTTTTCCTCCAAGGTAAGAAAAGCCATCAATCTTAACTCCAATTACATCATATTATTTAAAACCCCCCGAGATAAATTACAGACGCCTGTATTGGCACGGCAGATGTAGCCGCTGCATTCAAAATTTTTTCTAGAAGCTTTTGAAGACATTAAAAAAGTCCCTTACCCATCTGCTTGTGGATTTAAAAGCACAGATACCAGAGGACTGTAGACTCAGAACAGGAATGCTTCCACCCGAGAGGCCGGCTGCTTACGTGCTCAAGAAAAAATATGAATAATGTCGGCACATATAAAAAGAAACTGGAGTGCCCTGAAAGCTTTATTTGACAGTAATGCTAGACAAAGAAAGAAAATTTTAAAGACAGCATCGCCGGGTTTGCTGAACACTCTTTGTGAAATAGCTTTGAATGTACTGTGTAGTAACATCTCATTAACCAAAGCACACATTGTAAAACTAAAAAAGCAAAAGAACAATATTAAACTCCTGGCAAACAAACAGTCTGCATTAAAAAGAAAGAAGAAGGCTATTAACCAAACTGGTGGGGATTTCATTCTACCCCTGCTGCGCTGCCATTTCTCACCAGTCTTTTTCAGCGGGGATAAGTAAATGGAGCACGCTAGGAAAATGTATCTGGTTTCTAAGGCCCAGCTTGAAAAACTGCATAATGCCACAGCTCCTAAAGATACTGTAATGACCAGATTAAAGAAATAAGATCTCCGAGGGTTGCTGCAGAACGTGGATTTATTAACAGTAAGCGGCTTTGATTATTTCCACACACACTAGCTCAACAGAACAAATAATAATAATCTCCACACCCGACCGAATTAGACTCACACTGCATCCCACCCCCGAACTCTCACGCAGCCCGAACTCTCCTTCCCTCACGTCCCACGCAATTCCATAACCACACCCTCATAAGTACAGAACCTAACTTAACAGAACAACATGGAACACATAATACCTGAAGGTATTACAATACGATAAGGCAGACTGCCAAAAGCGGACTGGACATCGTAATACACAACATTTTATCAAGAACAGATATTGCTGACCACGACAAGCTTCGTATGTACACAGAGGTGCTGCAGAGATATTTGACTTTGGCCAGGCAAGGTGATAATGAGGTGTTGTCTCTGACACTTACACCGCCACCACCCCCAGAAGAAGCAGTAGATAATGCAGGGGCGGCACGGGGCACTGCTGCTGCTGGTGACACCATCATAGCATCATGTTATTAAAAATGTAGCATCATGTAACAAGAAAAAGGTTGAATATATGATGAGCAAAATGCTTGAGAACTCTGCCGTCACTGCATGGAACTGGCGGGGGGAGTTTCTTTTTAATGGTAAAACTATTGTGGGGTTCCATATGCTCGATTTGCTTAAAAACATTACCAACCCACATAATGTGACCGAGGCAAGAAGACCTGTGGGCAGGGTCGAGTTTCTACAGGGCTTGGCAAGTATCAACATACCTTGCACCCTCATACCCAACTAAGATGTCTGCCGTCTCATAGAAGCGATCAAGAACAAGAATCCCACCGAGGTGCCACGTGACAGTATTAGAGGTATTAGTCAGTCTCCACGGACCCGTAGCAACCCGCGGAAATTCCTAAAACCAGACTGGCGTGACATTTTGTCTTTGTGGTTTCTATTTAACACAATTACATGTCTTTTTCATAGTCTTACAACACATCACCGTTTGCGTTTTGGTAAATACATTTGTCACACGATTGATATATTTAAATTTAGAAACAAAATGAGAAACTATGGTGTCCTTCCTTCTCAGGTCATAGTTATAAAATGATAGAATTTTAGAAAAAGAAAAGTCTCTACTGCGGTTAATTAAATAAAAAAGGCAAGGTTGACCACACAGTACACTGAGATCGTCTTGAATCTGCTTTGTGTTGTAAACAAGCCAGTCGGAGTTCCTTGTCATAAAAGCTTTTATGACTCTCGGAAAGCTGGGGTGATCTGGAGGATTTCCAAACGAGTCAAAAAACTCTGCGGTGGTGTCGTCATCGAAGTAAAGCGCTGCCCAGTGCTATCTCAGGGCCATCCTCGGATGCGTATTGATGATAAAGATTGCTGGTAATTTATCAAGTTTTACTTCCTCCAGTTCATCACAAGCTAACACCCCATAAAATGTCTTGCCGTCCACTGGTTTGTACTGAAGATATTCGATAGATCCAGGGTGTTCATAACTAGTAGTAATCCATCCATCCATCCATTTTCCAAACCGCTTATCCCTACTGGGTCGCCCGGAACCTATCCTGGAAGCAATGGGCATGAGGCAGGGAACAACCCTGGATGGGGGGCCAGTCCATCGCAGGGCACATTCACACACCATACACTCACTCATGCATGCATACCTACGGGCAATTCAGTAACTCCAATTAGCCTCAGCATGTTTTTGGTCTGTGGGGGGAAAGCGGAGTACCCGGAGGAAACCCCACGACGACATGGGGAGAACATGCAAACTCCGCAGACATGTGACCCAGGCGGGGACTCGAACCCGGGTCCCAGAGGTGTGAGGCAACAGTGCTAACCACTGCACCACCATGCCGCCCCACTAGTCGTAATCGTACAAGGCATTTCTCTTTTGGTTAATTTCAATTATGTTGTCAAAACATGCATAAACTATCAGTGTCACAGTTCTGGCCAGCAGCTGGTGGAATCTCATCTCCAGGCGCATATTACCACTCTTGACCAGGGAGAGATTTTGGTTGTATCCTTCATCCGGTGACAAGTTAAAGGCATACAAAGTGTAACCGCTTATGTACTTGTTTCTGTCAATGGCGAAAGGCTCATTTTTCAAGTGTCTCCCCGTGGCCAGAACCAAACTGTAATACTCACGGGCAATGTTTTCATCAAGAAACGGCATTTTTGATTTGATGGGCCCAATACACTCTGACATATTTTTTCAGGAGAGGTTAATGCTAAATGGGGTTGATATCAAAATTAAAATGGTTCAAAACAAAGAGGAGTTCCTGAGCGAAGATGCTGAACAGTACTCGCTCAAAATAGCCATAGGTATGTTACACTACCTGGTGATGTAGCTCGGTGGACGAGCATTCTGACCCAGGTTAAGTGATACTGTGAATTAGTGAATCCCGTTTAAGTCTCACATTAACCGACTCACGGGGATTCCATAAATTAGTTTGGAGGAACCAAGCATTTGGCATAACAATTAGTTAATAATCATTAAATAATAATTAATTCAAATGTAATTAATTTCAGTACATATTGGTGGAGATATTAAAATTTACTTGAGCTAAATATTTCTACAACAGCTACAACAGTTCAAATAGACTTCATATTCATTCACTTACATTTTGCCCAGACTACTTTAAATCCGATAAGTTACCCTGATAAGCCAGAAACCCTGCCAGGCCCCAGGACAATGACCGCAAGCACATAGCAAAGTCAATGCAGGAGTGCTGAACGACAACTCCGTGAATGTTCTAGTGTGGCTCAGCCAGAGGCTGGACTTGAACTCAACTGAACATTTATGGAGAGACTTGATACTGGTTGTCCATTGAGAGTCTCCATCCAAAATAGCAGAGCTTGAGAAGCAGAAAATGGCAGAAAATCTCCAAATCTACGTGTACAAAGCTTGCCGCATCATACCCAAGAATACTCAAGGCTGGAATTGCCAGCAAAGATGCTCATACTAAGTACTTAGTAGAGGGTCTGAATACGTAATTCAGATGTTTCTTTTTTATTTTAAAGAAATTTGCAGGTTTCTAAAATACTGTTTGCACTTTATTATGGAGTATTGAGTGTAGATTGATGATTTAAAAATGATTTTAAACAATTTTGGCACAAGGCTACAACATATAATTTGAAAAATGTGAAAGGTTCCAAATACTTTCTGTATCCACTGTAAACAAGAAAATGATAAAAAATAAAAGTAAGACTCAGGGCTATCCCTTTATAAATCATGATTTATAAAAATCAACTATGACAGAGCCACCGAAAACCTTACAAAGAATACAAAACAGACCAACTGCTAAATCATCATAGTACAGAACAACACACTGAACAACACTGCACAAGCTAAGATACAAAAAGCAGATTTTGGAACTAATCATTCCTTGGTCTTATGACATGGAATTTAGAGATTTAAAAAGTATAGAGTGTACGTTCCTTACTCAACATGGTAATTAAGACGATTAGAAGACTACAACACTGAAGTAACATCACACAGGCTGACACAGAACGAAATCATGGATTCATGAAAATTAAAATAACTGCCCCTGAAAAAATGCCTTTTATTTCATGAAAATTGAAATAACTGCCCCTGAAAAAATGCCCCCTCCCCCCAAGTTCCCCATAATCTGGTATCTGACACTTTAACACACCAGAAATTTGCCTCACAAGATACAAAATTTGATTCTTTACAGCGCATCGGAAATTTCTTCTGAAAAATAACACCACTTTACAGAGCCACATATAGTAAGGAAAAGGTGATATGTGTTCATAATGTATGGTACACAAACCATGCAGAGGAAAACAAAACACATTCTCTGTTAACCTGTCCAACTTCATTAGTCTTTTATCTTTCTCCAAATTATATCACAAAATTAGCTTAATAGGAAGTGTAGAATTATAAAGAAAAAATGCCCAACACAGAAATAGTTTGATTGAAAAGTTTATAGTCAATATTTAACACAACTTACTATGAACAGGATTGTGATATAATTATGTATTCACATAATTAAAATATCTGAAGCATAAAAGTGACAATTGGCAAATACAAAAAAAAGAGGAAAACTTTATTGGGAGCACAGGTGAGGTCAAGGTGCTTGAAGCAGTGCAGGATTGGGGGGGGGGGGGTATTGACACCCAATTGTTTATTTAGGAAAAATGTAAAATAAATACCACCTCAAAAAGAAACAAAGTCAAGAGCCACAAGAGAAACATATCTCGCGGCAAACTGGCCTTTGGCAACAAAGCTAGTTAAGCCTACTGAGGTATAGCAATTTTCTTCCAGAAGAAAAATTCCTGTAATACCTTGACACACAGTTTGAGTGGGCTGTGATGTCGGGTGACAGCACCGGCAGCGTGGATTCACTCAAGGCTTCCTGTTGTATTGTTAAGAGAAAGTTTAGTAACGATCAGGAACAACACAGACCCAGTGTTCATGGTATTGCAAAAACAATGTGAGTGCAAGACGGCGATTGAAAGAATATCGAAAATGACCCTGAAATAGTAAGTTTTTTTTAAATAATTTCCTAGAAAAAGACTGTGTGCTTAGATGTGTAAGAGCATGCATGATTTAGGGTTAAATGAAACAAATCAGGTGGCTAACGTAGTTCATCAGTAACCAATCAGTGTGAAAACTTAAAGAAGTTTTCACATTTAAAGGAGGTTATTAAACTGAAGTGATTGTCTTCTGCCATAGATCCAGGGTCCAGGACACTAAGGTATAGGGATTATATAGGCATTATAACTTAATTCTAGGATTCTAGTAACAGCATGCAGGAAACAAAAATTTCTAAATGGAATCTCAGCTTCGGTATACAGGGAGGTGGTGACAAATAGGGACGGAGCAGAAAGGATTAGGATGCAGAAGGTCAGTGTTCAACTACAAGAGAGGCTGAACAAACATGTATTAGGCTGTCATTGGGCCAGGTGATTTCAGGTGCATCGTGGAGATCCACATTTCTATTACACTGCTCCATTCCAACAAGACCTCATTGAAACTTCATTGCTGAAACATTAAACGTGTGAATATATATATATTTTTTTATATAAAACCACATATTTAAAAACAAACTTTAATTTGTGATGCAACTTAATTTCCATGGAAAAAGATCATTTCTGCATTTTCCCTCCCCTGTCAAGGCCAGTTCTGAAGATATGGGTCAATTCTGAGTATTATAAATCAAATGAAATCAGTTAACGTGAGGCAAATAATTAATAAATATTGTACTTGCACTGAACTAAGATGCTAATAGCTAATGCTAACTGCTGTCTAGATGTAGTACAGCTTTTGGGACTATGCTAAAAAGAAACACAGTCCACTCCACAGAAATGTATAGATGCCAGAAACATCAGATTCAGACATAATGGGCCTCAGAATTTATGTCAGGAAAAATGTGTTCCGGAAACTGAGGGACAGAAATCACATTTCAAGAATCCTGCACCGTAACATGCATGATGTACTAGGGGTTGCTGTACTAAATTTGCCTTCGGTTTACTTAATGACAAATGCCATATCTCTCTACTGTCATACGTATGGTGTCAAACGTACCTGCCATTTTTGGTTTGTGCCTTTTTCATGTGCAGTGAATGAAGGCACATTATCAATCATTCATTGTTTATATGATAACAAGGACCATGTAACACAATTAAGTCTACTCCAGCATTGTGTATGTAGCTTTGCATGCATGCTAATCACAGACATATTCACCACTAAAACATCAAACACCAAGATGCTGAGGATGAAAACACAAAACCTGTTATATTGAAAATTTAAAGAAATACCCGTTTACTGCCAGCAGTGCTCAAAAACAAGGTGTGTGGCCTCCAGAACTACAGAAACCACAGTTTACTCATAGAAATGTTTATTTTTTATCATCGTAATTCCCCCCCCCCCCATTTCCTAATGCAGGAACACAAAACAACCAGTGGCATAGAAAGGGTTAGGAAAATGGGTGGTCCAACCTCTGTTTGACAGCTGTGATTTATGTGAACAGGAACACCTTTGGTCAAACATTCTCCCCATAGGTGTTTAAAACACTTCCGGCATCTTAGGGAAAGACCACATATCAAACAGGAGTGTTAGCATCCCATGTTACTGTCATTAATATTAAGAGTTTTAATTTCTCTTAAACACAAAATCAAAAGAGAGGGACCTCCTCAACACTGAACATTACTGACTGAACTTGCACAATTATTCCTATAATTTGTTCCATTTCAAATACACAAACACCCAGTCTGTGTGCGTGCGTGTACACACACACACTTCCTATCCCATGGGCAAATTCACTACTACATAGATATACCACACTGCTATGTTAACATCAGAAAAAATGGTTAACATGCTAAACGAAGGAACTAAAGTGGAAAGAAAACCTTCAAAGGATGAGGTTTCCAGATCACACTGGATGCTGAAAAAAATTGGCAAGTGTGTTTAGAAAAATGCTTGGTCCTTGTACCTAAAATTGCAGAAAAATACCAATTCTAACAGCAGCATGCTGTATTTAACAGAGAGCAATGCCAGGGTGTGAAGTGAGAGAGAAAGACCTTAGAGGACAGACAGGACCGTCACTAGCAGTAACTTACAGAAATGGAACAGCAAGCACTACATGATTATACCAAACCAAGCATTTAACCTGTTTTAAGACTACAGATTATGTCCAATTAAAATCATGCATGTAATTTAAAATAATGGAAATGATCAGGGTGTATCACACCTCTCCCATTATCTTATTATGTGGGTAATGTCACACCACAAATCCTGACTGATTCTGACTTCAACAGACCATTTTTTTCAAAAACATTTCCACCTAGAGAGACTTTTATTTCCCATTATTAAAAAAGAGGTAAGAGTACCTATCAGTTTTGCTGGAATAATATTTGGCCTTGAAAATTCTTTGGTTTCCATAGCTACTCTCTTCTTTGTGACTAGGGTTTGTATGAGTAGGGGACCAAGGTGCTGTTATAGTGGGATAACCATGAGGTGACGAAAGGGTTTCAAACACCTGCTTTTCATGGCAGAAGTCCTTGAACATTTTAACATCATTGCACATACATTCAAGCCATATTTTTTCATAAATAGTGGAAAAACTTAAGTACAATGCAAAAATAACTCATTCACATATTCTGTGTATGTGTACATAGACAGGGCTGTATACCCAACTTAATACAAACACAAACAACCATAAAAGCAAGGTGGACTGGCTGATTCTCTAGCAATTGTCCAGTTTTGTTCTCCTTCATAGTATCGTTTGTGATTATCAATATTTCTCATTTTTGTTTGATCCTGATATATACAGAAATATTCGCAGTAATTTTTTTAAATTTATGCACCTACAAAACAGTTGGCAAAGGAAAATAAAAAGAAAAAATATATATAAACCAAAAATGGTATCTTTTAAAAATAAACAAAGAAAAGTAAAATCTCTGGAGTGCATCTATTAGGTATCTCTGTGTCTTGCATGTGTGGATCATTGAATAGAAATATCAGTAGGTCGATCATGTAGTTTGTCATGTGTAGATTATGGACACATGTGAGGCTTTATGTGTAAGGTGCAGAGGCAGCTCTGTGACAGACTGATCAGAAGGGTGATTAAAGGATGTGGCCACTGGTGTTGGGCAGAGCAGCTACTGCGGAGTTCAGGCACATGCCTCATCATCTGTGTCCTCTATTAACACCTTGATGTCCCGCACCTTTGACCTGTGGGACAAGACAATTACTTCAGCTTCAATTCATAACGAAACACGCCAAAGGCAGCTTTTCACAGCCCAGCTACCTCTAATACTGTAAGACAGGATCAGGAAGCATAAATGCATTTAAGGTTTAAATAGTGCATAAACTTTGCCGATTCAGTGGTAGGCTGCATAAAATGAGCAGAACTACGGGTTATATAATTTTAGATAGAAATCAGATTGCATTCCAAAGAAATGAAAATCATTCCATTTTGTTATGCGGTTTTGGGCATCTCAACATTTGATAATTCTGGCCTTAACCAATTGACATGAAGTATTGAAAATTCTGAATGGGTTTAAGAATTTCAGAAGAATAATCATACTGTTGTTTCAAAATGTACAGCATTGAGAAAAAGTTTGTCAGACCTTTGTAATAATCTGAATTTCTGCATGTATGATTTAATAAACAGCAATAAATGAGATAAAATAAACAGACAGACAGTGTAAAGTATACCATGCCAGTGCAAACATTGTGCTTTCACTTATGCAATATCTTTATTTGATAACAATGATAGCAATTAACCCTTATTGTTAGAAAAAGTATGTGAAACCTAATATTCATTAACTAGTGCCATAACCTCAACTAACTGCCATACCAAACTCTATGTTCGTTCAGGTATATTTTTGGGATGTCTCACTGAGCAGCCCGCTACAAATCATACCATGACATTTCAATGGGACTGAGTTCAAAACTCTTACTGGACCCTGAGGCAGCAGAGCAGCCTCCCACTCTATCCTGCTCCTCCAATGTGCTTCAGAGGTGAGACCAATGTATAGAGTATAGATCTTGGAGTGTGTCTGTGGGAATTTGAACCAAACCAAGAAAAGCAGGCCCAAACCATTATCTCTTTCCACTCAGCATTATACTGTATTTCGCACTTTACATTCAGGTAGGTAGTTCTCCTGGCATCGGAAAAACCAAAATTATTATTCTTCTGTCAGACTGTCAGATAGTGAATCATGATTCATCTGAGAATGCGTTTCCACTGCTCCACAGTCCAAGTGCGACACACTTGACATTGTGCACAACAATTCAGCTATGGAAACATACAGTATGGCTTCTGATGGACCGTTCTCATGCTGACAGTGCTTCCTGAGGCAGTTTGAAACTCTGCAGTTAGTGTCTCAGCTGAGGGAAGGCGATTTTTATGCGCCATATTCTTAAGCATTCTGTGGGTGCACTTCAAAATGTCAACTTGTGTGGCCTACTTTGTGGCTGAACTGTGGTTGCTCGAAGATTCTTCTACTTAACAGTACTGACAGTTAACTGGCAGGTCTAGGGTTACCATGTCTGGGTTTCCCTGGCCACGCCTTCTTTTTGGGCCTGTCTGGGTCAAATATCGGGTGTAGCGCTGCGACCCATATAACCCAGTGTTGCAAGCTACAGTGGAGTACCAAGTGAAGGAAAAGGTAGCCACTCAGTATCATCACACAGCGTCTGGAAGGCTTGTGGATGTTTCTTTTAAAAATTAA
Organism: Isichthys henryi; assembly: GCA_026776945.1. Lineage (NCBI taxonomy): Eukaryota > Metazoa > Chordata > Actinopteri > Osteoglossiformes > Mormyridae > Isichthys > Isichthys henryi. The sequence goes on along the minus strand of JAODJX010000047.1, from coordinate 18,519,837 downwards.
ATGGATATGCACATCTCTATGTGTCACGCTTCTCACGAGTGATGTCAACTTCCGGAAACCATTGGCATTTAGATGCTTCATTTGTGTTTTCATGTGAACAGTGAATCACGTTCCTTTAACAAACTTTACCTCAGTGTTTTGTAACTTTTGCTGAAAAAGGCTTCTCACAATTTATGTGTAAACAATTGTGTGTAAATGGTAAAATGACAGTTAGCTAAGGTTACAATATGTATGGGTTTCTGCGGACAAGATTTTTAATTTTACAGGGTGTTTAGGGTAAACTCATTATACTAAAAGAGAAAAGCTCCCTGATTGGCCTGTGAATGTGAAAACTCATTAATATTCTGATCCCTGGACACATCCTCTTTTTTTGTTTCACCAAATATGGTAACCATAGGCAGGTCTAATGGATGAAATTTTTAAAACTGATTTATTGCAACAGTGGGATCTTGTGGGGGTGTCGTTGATGGTGTAACTCAATAACTGGAATTGATGTACGCATACTTTTCACTCAGTAGTATATATATAGTGGCATGAAATGGCGTTCATGTTTCATGAGCTTAACAACTTTTCTAATGAGATCATCTGAAATCTTTTTTGATTGGGCCATATTGTACTTGAATTTAAGGTAACCAAAATCTATTTTTTTAAAAAAGAGACAGCAGAAATACAAAGGGGTACACAAACGTTTTCCTCACAAACAACAAAGGTTGTTTTCAAGTACTGAAAATGCTAACATTTTGTTAAGAGGTCAGTATCCTAACCAATAAGCCCAGATTAATTAGCTAGTAGGAAATAGAAGAAATGCACATGTTCAAATAAAAAAAAAAATAATAATAATAAATATATATATATCTATATATATATAAATAAATAAAAATAATAGTACATATCAGAAGGTCTTACTGAGAAGCCAGGCGGGGACGCCGTAGTGACACACTGTAGCTACGTTTCCAGCTCTTCTTCCCCTGTCGGTTACGCACACCATCCTCTTGGTCCATCATCTGCTCCAGCAGGGTCTGGTCGTCAGCATTTAGAGGCGCTACTGAGATGTCCCGCACCGCACGGAACTCACCACAGTTGTTGAGATGCTCGTTCTCTAACCGGAAGAAGTTCCACACAAAGCGCCTTTTGGGTAAAGAAGAGCAAAGTTGTGATGGAAAATAAGAAATAAAGACACCGGAGGAAGAGAAATAAGTGGAAGCACAATGTTTGCACTGTCAAGGTGTACTTCACACTACTCTGCTGAATCAGTCTGCCTGTTTATTTTCTCCTGTCTATTACTTGTGCTCACTGTAAGTGGCCTTGGGTTCTTGAAAAGTTAAATTTAAATTAAATGCATTATTATTATGATTATTAAAAGTAATGCAGCATCTGAACAAATTTGGCTGCTACATGTGTCCATCTTACCTGAAAACCTCCAGTGGCGCCAGTACAGTGGATAAGATGTCAGAAGCGGATGGAAAAACGTTCAAAGTGGTGAGGGAAATCTGAATGGTCCAGGCAAAGCGGAGAATGACATCTTCCACTATGGCACAGTAGTAGTAGGCCTACGCACATCCACAGTAGTAGAGAGAGAACAACACAGAAAAACATTAGAAAACACCATTTAAAAATAAAACTTATGGTGTTTTTGGTAAAGATGTAAAATGGACTGTGATGAGAGTTTTAAGGCCTAGAGATATGTTACAGTAGACCTGCTAATGACTGTTTGCTATCAAACTTAATTTATTTACTTATACTTTTATCCAAATTGACACACAACTGAGAAAGCAGTTTCAGTCTTTGTCCCATTGTAACTCTGCCGACCCTGGGATTTCAACTGGTAACTTTCTGAGTCACATGGCGAGGCCCCCACTCAGCCCCCTGTACCCTGACACTGCTGATATCTATCAGACTGTGTAAAACTGCAAGCTGTGTTGCACCAATATAAAGAAATTCTTCTGCTGTGTCATCCTCTTACTTTCTGTGGGTAGACAATCTCCTCCCTCAGGAATGTGTTTTCACCAGCGCTGCGATCAAACAGCCCCCAGTCCATCTTCAGGTCCCAAACCAGGGTGTAACAGGAGTTGATCGCCGAGAAGACGATCAGCAGGTAGAAGAACACATCGGTGTCCGTGTGCTGATTGACTGAGACAGAAATGAATAAATGTTTAAATAATTCAACCGATCAAAAGGCATAACAATCATTGTAATTGAAATTATAATATAGGTTGAGGTGTTGTATGTTTTCCTACAGAAATGGAAATTCAACTGATGCTACTATTATCAACATTGGGAGACCTCAGCATAGTCACTTAAATGGACAAGGCATGACCTAGACAGAACCTGCCCCTAACCTCCACGAACCATCCTCACACATGCACGAACAGGTAAGTGCTATTGGACAAAAACCACAGAGCGAGCTCCAAAGGATCTTCAAGCTGTCTAAGTTTGCTGTACTTAAATGCAAGTAAAAGTTACACTGTAAGACTAGAAACGACAGCACTGTATTCCCTGGACAGTGCTGTGATTTGGTCCGCCCATCTAATCTGTACTCCTCACACACTCACCAACTCGGACAATTTCTAGAAGTACTGGACTAAATTGTGTTTTTACCTGAATGCTCCAAGTTCTGGTTGTGACATGTTGGTCTGACAGTATGATTATTCGTTTATTGCACCTTCCACTGCAGAATCTTTCCCCACCAGTTAGGTGGTTACTTCTATTCCTTTGTGCATGTTGTGTATGTCCATGTTTGAAAACTTCATTTATATTACTTATATTTTTTATACGTTTAAATGTTTATATCCTTCGTATTTCTCGTTTGCACTATGACCAGAATCGTATATGACATAAGGTTGAGAACTGCAAGAGATACAGTAATGGCATATATGGAGGTCTTTTTAAAAAAATAAAAATAAAATAAATTGTGTTATAGTTAACTGACACTTTTATCCAAATGGCTTTTAGTAAAGTTGAGGGACAATTTATGTTTGATTTGTGGGATTTAAACCCCCAGCTCTTGGTTGTTAGTGCAATGCTCTGTCTACAGCTACAGGAGAACTGATGAGGCAATACTAAATCGCACTTCAACATTTTATTTTTCAATAGAGAATAATCAAGCAATATAGGGGACAGATGCAAAAAAAATAAACAAAAAAATGTGCACTCTTATTTATAGTATATACACAGGATTAACTACACACACGTTGGTGTACGTATCTAAATGGGGACTGTCCATTCATCCATCCATCCATCTTCCAAACCGCTTATCCTACTGGGTCGCGGGGGGTCCGGAGCCTATCCCGGAAGCAATG
>JAODJX010000047.1:18481477-18516046 GCA_026776945.1 Isichthys henryi | reverse complement strand
CTTTTACCCACACATTTGTGCACAACTAACTTAAGCATGATATCTGTTAAAAAACAAAAGATTTTAAAAAACCCAGTAATCACCCCCCACCCCCAAAAAAAAAAAAAAAAAAAAAAAACACTACAAAACTTGGTTAACAAAATCAAGAAAAGCCATTTTAGAACAATCCTGACCAACTGAAAACAAATCCAAACCCTTGATTCGCCTTGATTCAACAGTACATTTTGATTTGTTTCCGCCATTTATAACAATGAGCGATTTAGTATCACATAAGCCAGCGATTGATGACTACAGAAAACCAAGATAACAATAATGATGAAAGTAGCTGCAGTAATATTCATAACAATAACACAGCCGCGCTTTAATTTCTTTTTTTTTTTTTATTTTAAATCATTGCATATTGGCATGATTTCACTGGTTTTTCTTTGGTGTCATTGTCCGTAATTATTTAAGCAAATGTGTGAGTGAAGAACCATTTGAGGATTTCACAGCAGTTTTGGGGGCGGGGTTTGAACTCCAGCAGAACACCAAGAACTCTCACAGGATGAAGACGCTCAACTCAATGGCAACAGGATGTTGCAATATTTAACGATATCAGTGTTTTAAAAAATCATTGCAATATATCAGAAGGTCAATATGCAGCTCAAGTGCTGTGCTAGGAAAGCTTTGCAAAAATGGATAAAAAAGAGTAAATGCAAAATAAGAGTGTTCATTAATTGAGAAAGTGGACAAAAATGGTAATGTCACAGCAGAGCTGGCTTTGTTGAATTGTCTGCTGCGTTACAGTGACCTCAGGCAGAATATCACTGCAGGACCTAGACTGGTATATGTTCCACAAAGGCCCAGAACCTTTCAATCTATTTGTGTCTCTGTGCCAGTTGTTGTGTCCTTTGCTCTAACCACCCTGTGTCAAGTCAAGACGTCACAACTCAACGCCAATGAGGAAGTGGCAAGCTACGGGAAAAGATACAACCTTCAGAGCGGCGAGGGGAAACGTGTAAACTTGACCCCCCCCCGCCCCCTGCTGCCCGGTGAACCCGCTATATACTGCTCTACAAACATACAGTGGTAATTTAGTGGTACTACTCTACCACTAGATTAGTGCTTAACAACAGTTTTTATACTGCCTCAAAAAAAATAATTAAAAAACTAGTAAAAAAATGAAAATTAAAACAAGTATACATTCAAACGCAAGGCTTCATTTTTGCATGCAGTTACGAGACACTGTGACTGTCCTCTGCCCTTCCAGTTGGACGTTTATCAGACGATAATAGCTATCAAGAAAAGAGCTGCAAGAAAGTTTAAAATTATACAAAAAAGGACTTCGCAAGCAGTTAAACAGAGCAATATTCAGAAAGTGAGCTTCCCATTCCCATGTTTGGCGAAAAATCTGATGTAAAGGTGACTAGGAGTGATGGATAAGGACTGTGTGTAGCCCGTAACCGACTGACTTTTTGTTTTTTCACTGGCACTACTAGTGTTTTTTTATTTTTTATTTCTGAAATGGACTCTGCAAGACGGCACACTGGAAAACCACCCTCACGCGTTCTGCTTTCAGAGTGTAATTAAACTGAGGTAGAACTGAAAGCAGGGTATAGAGAAACCTCAGGCATCGCTATACATGTGACCAACGGCACCAGCAGAATGGGATATCGTTTGTTTTACGGCTATTAAATCCTTTCTGGCAGCTCTTTATCCTTTGTAACCCTTGAATACTTGGCTTCTGGTGCAAGAGCAGCCTGATTAGGTTGTTGATTTGCCTCCCTTATGTCATCGAGGTCCTCAATAAAAATAAAAGGAACACAGAAAGCTAGCTATGTGATCGGCCATTAGACAATTATCGTTGTGGTTTCGTCGTGTGCGGATGGGTCGCTATACCTCATCTTCGCAATTTGTGTGCTTCTCTTTAAAGTGTACAATTGTTCTTTGTACAGTGGCTGAAGGCTGCTCGGAAGAGTTGTATTAAGTACTAATACATAATTTAAACTTTGAAATTTACACTTCGATCCTTGCCGCATGACAAATAAAACTATATCGATAAAATCTTCACCTTTAATACTCGCAAAAACTAAACTTTGCACCATCACTCCAGAACGCTTCTGGTACATTCATAGTCATTCATCTTCTTGCCAGTTTTTAAAACGTGTTGAGGTAAGCCCGAAAATTTTTCTCCGCCCAACACCCCCCCCCCACCCCCCAGTAACGTAAATAAGATGCCTAACCCTAATACTTTCAGCAGTACATAGTGCTTTCGACACAATCTTTTGAGGTACTGTACAAATCACAATCGCTTTCCTGAGTTTTCGCAGTCAGAACATCAAAAGAAATGAAAGTCGATAACTTAAGGGCCCAGATCTCCATCACCCGACATGTGAGCATTTCATCCTGTTCTCAGATGACACCGCAGAACAGACAACTGAGGAATACTGTTGCTCTTAAAATGGCAAAATAATAACAATAACAATCAGACCGTCTCCTAAAAAACAACAGAGAATCTCTAAATTTAGTGTTCGGAGTTAAAGCTCTTTTTTTTATATTAGCACATGCCACCAATGTAGATTGTGAGGCAAACAAACAATAACAACAACCAAATCAAAAAGCACCACTTCAGGCACTTGATAGCAACTAAATCTCAAGAAGAGCAGAATGATATATACACACTGGGTTTCCATCCTCTTGAAGTCAACCCACTTGCACCTTTGAATGAGATGCCTGACCTCAGCAGTATCAAGCATCAAAATAAGATTTCTGTGTGAGCGTGTGTGCGTGCGTGTGTACGTGCGTGCGTGTGTTACTTGCAGATTGCCAGCTCTCAGTTAAAGCACACTTATTTTAAGTCCCTTCTGACAGATTACGTGCTAAGATCACTGTTGTCTGTATACCCCCTCGACCTTCAAGCTGCGACAGTGAAAGGAGAACCCTTCCAGTGGTACTCTTCCTCTAACAAGCTCACGGGCCAACTGGGTCGCTCCCTCTCGATCTCCGGTTCTCTCTTTTCATTGACTACAGCCAAACATTTTGTTCCACTTAATGTATGTGTCAAGTTCTTTCTGTGATATACTGGGCTGAATTTTACAAAAAACGTTCTCGAAGTCCTGGTAGGTGACTGGCCGCAACTGGCCGGGAAGGATGGCTGAAAGGTCTGCGCCCGGCACAGCATGCAGAGGTCCCACCACTGCCTCCTGACACAGGCGGGCCACGTCGAGCCCCGAGTAACCCTCTGTTCGCTGGACGAGCAGCGCCAATTCCTTGTCGTTGAGGCAGTAGTTGTGCTGCGAAAGCAGCTGACTGATTATCTGGTGCCTTGCCGTGCTGTCGGGCAGCGGGATGAGGATCCGCTTCATGAAGTACCTCCGCAAAGACTCGTCAATCTCCTCGGGCTTACTCGTGGAGCACACGACTACCACGTGGTCCTCGGCTGAGGCCAGGATGCCGTCCAGCTGCATGAGGAGCTCGCCCTTGATCCTGCTCACCGGGCTCTCCTCGCTGAGCTGGGCGGACAGCAGCATGTCGATCTCGCTGATGAATACCACGGCAGGCTGCCGGCACCGTGCCACCAGGAAGGAGGCGTGGATAATCTTGTCTCCCTCGCCCACCCACTTGGTCACCAGGGCGGAACCACTGAGCTGGAGGAACACCGCCCCCAGTTGGCTGGCTATGCACCGACCCAGTAGCATTCGGCCTGTTCCCTGAGGTCCAAACAAAAGAATGGTACGAGGTAATGCGGTGAGTCCACTGAACACATCCGGCCTCAACATAGGCCACAAGACCTCTTCTTTTATCGTGGCTTTGGCCAACTCCAGTCCAGCTATGTCGCTCCAGTCTACTGGGGGGCCCTGCTGAATAATCTCCGTGGTGACCAGCTCCACGAGGTGTGGGTCGCTGCCCTTCAGCTGCTCCTCTGCGGGATGGGTAGATGAGGTAGCTGTGCCGACAGCGGACCCCAGCACCGGATGGGAGAGGTGCTGTCGGTGCTCGTCGCCGTGCTCGCCCATGACGGGGGACGTGAACTTGCCGAACGGCTCACCCGACCGCGAGCTGCCCAGGGAGCTTTTTGTTGAAGGATAGGATGGGGGGGTTAGTGCCCTGCCGGACTGACTGCCGAACTTTCTCTGCTGATCCGAGGGCAACAGTTGCTTTGTCGGCTTAAACGCCAAAGATGACGCCTCAGCACTTCTGTCAAATCCATTCCCCCGGCCTGTGCTTGAAACGCTGTTGTCCCCCATCTGGTACATGGGGCTCTGAGTTGATCGCTGTTGGCTGTAGCTGAAATTTCCATAACTGGAGTCTATCTCTCCTTGCCCTGTCATATAGAAAGCCTTCCTCTTCAGGGAATTAGCCGAACTACTGTTCAGTGGTGTTGGTGCGATTGGCGCAAGACTGTGTGACTGGTAGGAGTAGCCAGGGAGGGTTGAGGGAGGCAAGGGCGTAGGAGCGGCTATACCTGACGGCAAGTAGGCAGAGGGAGGCGGCGCTCCCCCGGGGCCGTAACCCGGGGCAACAGCAGTCTGTGGAGGATACCCTGCCGGAGGGTAATTGTAGCTGGCGATGTTTGGCGAGCCAGTGTTGTAGCCCGGCACGAGCGCTGGGGGGGGAGGTGGGGGTGGCGGTGGTGGCTGCAGAAGCCCAGCGCGGTGCAAAGGTGATGGGTGAGGCGATGGCAGGGCTGAGGCAGACTGCCCGCTATAACTGGAATGCAGGTAGGAGCCACTGTACCCCGGGGCGTATTCCTGAGAGGGGAGTACGGAGTGAAGGCCCGCGACTGTGTGACTTCCACAGCTGCTGCTGGAGTAGCTGGGCTCCGTCAGGTTGCTGGCCACCCCCGGCGAGCTGCCGATGCTGGCAGAGACGTCTGCTGGAGGCAGGGCAGCCGTCACCCCAGCCTTGCTTGCGGATATCACGTCTGGGACACAGTTCATGGGGTAGACTCCCTCTTGCCAGGGTTCACTCTCCGATTTCCTGCCGTTGAGCAGCGGTGGGCCCCCCTCCGAGTAGGAACTCAGGAGGGCCCTCTCGTTGGGGCCCTCCAAGATCCCCGAATACTTCTCGGCATACTTCTTCAAGAGGTTGGAGGCGGTCAGCGCTGAGATGTCATCGTTGGCCCAAGAATACTGATAGGTGCGCTGCAGGTGTCCCCGGTAGGCCTCAGCCTTGTGAGCCGGCGAGCGGGTGGTGGAGGTGATGTCAAAGTGCTGCTCCGCCCACTGCGCATGCTCCGGCGTCCACTGCATCTTTACGCCTGAATTTAAAACACAAAAACATGCATATAATATATACAAAAGAAGTGCTTAGCATTACGGCTAACTAAAAGGGTAACATTCCGGAAAGAATCATTAGCGAAACAGGGGGTAGAAAAACAGCAGTCAAACGACCCAAGGACTTAACTCGCTTTAGATGTCATTGAAACCTCAAAATATATCTTTCCCACAGGCTAACCCCCATATAACAAATACGGGACTGCTTGCTGACAGATCACATCGAAGGCACAGCCCTGATTTGGGACCCAGCACCTAGTTAGCGCAGTATAATGCACCCTGCACAGACCGATATGACACAGACATTGCAGGTCACTCTATAATCCAACTCTCATCTAAAGCGGGTCCGAGACGGTTTCAAATCAGCTTCACTGGGTGCGGCGAACCAATCTCCCGGGCAGCGCTCCGGCGCTTTCATCACACAAAGCCCACGGCTCGGTTTGAATTACAACGGCCCTCTCACAGCCTCCTGGTCTGTGGCGTACAGACTTGGGGGGGGGGGGGAGGAAAGGAAAAAAAAAAACAAGTCCCACTTGTCTTTGTCTTTCCGTAGCCCCTTTCCGTTGTTTCCACTGCTGAAGAGGTGCAATCCGTTTACACCCAAACTCCATCTGCAAATACCAGCAGACCGCCACCGGAGACCCTCGCTGTTGCAGTGACGGCAGACGCCTCCCGTGCAGTAATGAGGCCGGTATATTAACAACGACCCTGTTTTTTCTTTTTTTGTTTGTTTTGCAGGTTTACGTTCTTTAAGCCGTTAACGGGCACGTTTGGGGTCTCACGAGGTTCCCCGGGGGTCGTGCGTATGAACCATCGGCGGATACGCAGCTGTATTGACAAGCCGACTCCTTCCACATCACGTGGCCCCAGTCTGACCCCCGCCCCCCACCAATTTCCAAAACGGACACCCCTGTCAGCCACACCCCCCAACCCCCGCACCCCACCGCAGGCCATGAGATGATAAGCCAGACTAAAGTAAAATGCCTGTGGGAGATGCTTCCTTACCACTGGTCCAGCCCATTTTCTGTAGAACGGCGCGATCTTCAGCTGCCTGGCTGATGAATCGCGGAGCCGTCATGGGTTCAGACTCATAGGCAGAAACATCTATATACACATCTGCAACTGTCCAATTGAGGTGTGCGTATGTGTGTGTGTGTGCGCGTTTGGGACTTGCAAAACCACACAAGAGCAGCACGCTGTTTATTTGGAAACAGAGCAGCGTGCCGATTCCCACATGGCTTCCTCCCAGCCGTTTCGCCGAGCTGCCGCGCCAGACGCCGGGAGCTAATTAGCAGGATGATGCTGCCGCTAATTGTGTTAATTTACAAGGTTTTAGTCAAAGGGAACCGTGCTGGGGCTGCCGGGCCTGTCAGGCTTCCGAGCGAATGATTAAGAAACGGGGGAGACTGAGAACGTGGCGGCAAACACGTCAGCCGCGAGTAAAGGTCCAATCAATCAGCGCTAAATAAAATTAGCTTTCAGGAGAGAAGAAGAAATACAGCATATATAAAAAAAAATAATTCCCATATGAACAAGCAGTATGATGATCACTCACTTGGAGCTTTTTCACTGCCACCAAGAACCGAGCCATACCACAAACTGCCAGTTGACACGGCCCTACGTAATACCAAGGCGAAAAGCGTGACCTAATCGAGCTGGTTGAGTCACCACCATCTGATTGGTCGAAATACAGGGAGATACCGCTATTCCGAGTCGATATGCATAGATAATCTGAAGGAAAAAAACTGTATATTCTATATCTTACTCATTATAATCAGACATGCGATGTATTGATGCTTTCCTGATAACTCGGAACTTGAAAATTTCCACCTACCTACTTAAAAAAAAGCAAAACAAAAAAAAAACTGTAGAATCACTGCACGGACTGGACTTGGAATGCAAATTTACAGAAACAAATGTTAATTCCACTAGCGTTTGATGCTACACACAGTGATGCTCACAGACTTGCTGGTGCAAATTAGCTCATGTATGAGCAGTAAATAAGTGTCTCTTCGATTTTACGTCACTGTCGCTCTCCAAACACGGCAACAGCTTTACTGAGCCGACCCTCCTGCAGTGGAAAACCTAAGCGAGTTGGAACCGTGCTGGAACTAGTCTCCCTTTCACAGTACAGTTTGGGTTCGGCTCGGTTCCTGTATGTTAGCGGAAAAGCACCTGCTGCTGTTTATACAGAGAAAGGAAGTTACACCCAAGAATACACATGAGGTCATATTAAGAAATTGCTAGAATAAGACAGAAAAAATTGTCAATGGCCACAAGATATTGTTAAACACATATACTGTACCTAGACAAAAACATTAATTTAAATGAGCAAACTAATTTGATTTCTTCATAGAACTGAACCAGATTATTAGTTCATTATTTGCAGGCAAATGGAATACTTTACTTTTCCATTCTTTATATGGAAGCACTTCACATAGTAATAATAAAATAATAAAAAAAAAGTACGTATTACTCACTATTTATCAACTTAAATCATTTCCAGCCTGATTTTTTTTTCTGTTAATAAAAAACCCATCCTTTCACCACACAGAGTCATTACTTCCCTGGACCCTATCACACTGAGAAGGGAGTGGGAGGTCCTTGGCGAAACCACTCTGAACGAGACGCTTCAAGAAGCGGAAATCCCAGGTAATAACCGCACTGAAAAGGCCTTGCAGTGAAGTTATGGCCTATCGCATTAATGGATTTAATGAGACATTTGACACGTATAGAAGAGAACTATTTGGTTAAATCCATTCCGGCTTAATTCAAAAATTGCTTAGTTACAGTCCCAAGATTCTCTTTCATCCCATCCAGCCCAAACACAATGACTTTCCACAGAGAGACACCGGCGCTGATATTGCGAAACAGGACCCGCAATTCTATCTGTCTGAATACGTCGCAATTATTTCGTTCAAACAGCGCAAGATGATACATCCCTATAAAAGAGTGCTTGGTGTAATGTCTGCAATTAAACATACTTCCCTCAGCACTGCTCCTCTCCCCTCCTTCGCATCTGTATATATCAGCTGTTTGAAAGCTTCTGGCTAAGTGTACTTTAACAGGTATATCCAGACCCACGTATGTCAAAAGCTTAATGAAATGGAATCACAGCGAGAACAATGGTAGGCTAGGGGAAATATATACATATTATATGCAATAAAATATAAAGCCGGTTTCAAGGAGATGGGCCACAGATGAAGGAAGGGGAAGCTCACTCTCTCTGACCGAAGACAAGCGATGCATCACCCCGTCAGGCTACGGTGAATGTGCCGGAACCGGAACTGTGACCGGGGTGACCTCGTACATGCCGCATTAGCAGGCACCAACGCAAACAGTGCTGGTGAAATCGAGCATTTAGGAAGAATAACGTGTGGAAGGGTGACGAGAGGCTCGGTTTGCACGCTTCGGGTTTGAGCGCGCAAGGATGCTTGTGTGGTCAAAAGCAGTGAAGAGCAACCCCCCCCCCCCCGCCAATCCCCCCGTGAACAAAACAGGATTACAGACATACTAAGCGTGATTGGAGGATCAGAGCCGGTTGCTGAAAGGAAAAATAAAACGCATTCTTCCTTTTGTTAATTTCTCGGTGCAGTCTATCTATCATATGCTTAAAATGCTCCACTGGTTGTGTAAAAGAATCCGCAAACTAACTCTTCATGTTGTGTTGGTATCGCTCAAGGGAGCAAGGTTCAGCTTTCAGCAGGGAGAGAGAGAGAGAGAGAGAGAGAGAGAGAGAGAGGGAGGGAAAGAGAGAGAGGAGAAAAAAAGGCAGGAAGCTCTGGCACATCGGCAGTGAGAAATAGAGAGAGGGAGGGAGAGTGAGAGACAAAGACAGGGAAAGAGAGAAGCCAGGACGAAAGTGGGGGGTTGGGGGAGGTGGCGAAAGAGAAACACATTCAGAGATGCAGTCACCTCTAAGTGTGCCAGACAGGCCAGCCTTAAACACACAGACAACAGATACATGCAGACACCAGCGTGCATATATATGCACACATAAAGGCAGGCACACACACACACACACACACACAGACACACATGCACAAACGTATGCACTCAGTCTCGACAAAGTCCTAAATTGCACAGCATTCTGTGGAAGGTAATAATCCTGGCTATCAAACTTCTATGCCATCTCTTCATGCATATAACATTAAAAACCATATCAAATTATCATCATTGGACAATACATTGAGTTATCATACAGAAAATATATCTCAGGTCATTCTCATGCCAAGAATGTACAAAAGTCAAATAGTAACTGTACATTCATAACACACATATATGTAAAATATTCTTCATTTCAGCGGGAATAATTAGCACATGTTCCCTTAGTAAAACAGTTCCTGATTGGCTCTAGAACCTCAGCTCAAAATTCCTCCGGTTAGTAGTTGTCAGGCCACTCAAAATGCCTTTGTATGATTCAGGAGTGTCCACCAGTCAACAGAACTAACTCAGCAACCCCCCAAAAATCTGACACACCAAATGAGCATCTCCCCCAATGGCTCCCAAAACCCGCAAAAATATACAAACTACACGCGCACACACACTGGTCAACCTATCTAAATGGGGACCATCCATTCATTTCTACGGGAAAAACCCCAATCCCAATCATGACGACCTTAAACTCTACCCATCCCTAACCTTAACCATAAGTAACCACCCAAAATACAAGATTTTTGACACTTTTACTTCTTTGATCGCATTCACAGATATTTTTTTATTAAACTGAGGTTATCCAAATGGGGACCTCAAAAGATGTCCCCAAAAGTAGGGAAATTTCAGGTTTTACTACACTTTGGGGACCATTTAGTCCTCTAATGTGACCTATGCAAACCCACACAAACACTTATAATTAGGGCTGGTAAATTTATTGTGTTAACATATTGCTTTAATTATAAAAACATAACATATTATTATGTAAATGATAGCGTTAACGCATGCAGTATCATTACCCAAATGAGATGACAGTATGACTGATTTTAATAGAAACTTATCACTTCCTGGTTGTAAAACATGTTAAGTTTAAGTTATGAGGTTGCACAGTATCCTAGAATGAAGAGCTAAAATGTTCAAATGGAACCTGAGGTTACTGGATTTAGTTAAAAAATTTGCCAGGAGGCGGCATAGAATAAAAATATTGTAATGTGCAATAATTGCATTATTTTATTGAAAACTTAAGATTTTTCATATTATAAAGTGTACTTTCAATGTTTGTCAGACTTGCTATTTGGCAAGTCTAAATCTAAAACTGCCTCACTGCAAGCATGATTATCAAATAACTGACACTGCAGTTATAAACATGGAACCTGTGCATCCTACATGCTTTTGTCATCAGATGCACACAGCTAGACCCCAACATGATAACAGACAGAGATCCGAGAACTGAAGGTGACAGTATCTATCAAGTGATGCACCACCAAAACAAAATAACTGACAGAACGTGTCTCTTATTCAAAAGAGACATTTGTGTGATCACTGAACATCCGCTTACACACAAGTCTCTCAGACCTTTTGACAATGCCATTGAGAGCAAAATACAGAATGACAAAGACAAGCTCTTCTTTCTGGAGCAGTACACCACTGGAGAGTCACAAACTCTGGTAAGAAGCTGTTAACACATGAGACTTCAAGGCTGGTTCATATTTCTCCGTACGTGTACTAGTGGACATGACCACTTGAACGTTTATGATGCATTCGACGTCATTGTATGCCTCAGTGGATGAACGCCTGCTGCACTCCAAATTTGTGTATGCGCAGTTCTGGGCGCACTGCATAACATCGATTCGCTAGCGTCCACTTTACTAGCATGGATGCTTCTGATGAGGGTTGGGGCAGTATGCAAACCCCACAGACTATTTACAAGGTAAATAGCCTGTTACATACATGTAAATGGGTGTACATGTAGGTGCAGACTTGTCTCGAATTGAAAATCTCACGCCAGCCAGCTGACCAAAGTTGGGAATCTGGTGAGCAGGCTCTCAATTTGTAAAATAAAGAGAAATGGACACAAACTTCACTGCTGTGGTACGTATGCAGGGAATATCAGAATAATAATTTATATTATCATTAAGAAAAATATAAATTCAACATGTTGTGCGCATGTGCAAAGTACATGGCTTAACTGGAGAAGTATGAACGTTACCATGTATGTATACGCAGACTGGAAATGCGAGTGTTGCGCTTGTGTGGAGAAGTATGAACCAGCCTTAACAAGGGTTACAGAGAAGCCAGACTACTACTCCATCAACATTACAGTGGTGAGTTGAAATAGCATCAGTTTATATTGAGAGGGTTATGATGTGGCCACAGATAAAGCCAGAAGATGCTAAGGACTTGAATGTTTATGCACTTCTTCATTGGTTGCCAAAACACCACACTGAATGTCAACTACATAGAGGAAATAGACAACCCCACAAATATGAATGCCATACCTTCCAAACTGCCTTAAAAGTTGACGGAAAATGTGGAGACTCGTGGCATTTGAAATGCAGGAGACAAGGAACAAGGGCAAGGTTTGCAGACCTAGTTAATTATACAGAGCAACAAGTTAAGGTTGCAGCAGACCCTTTGTTTGGCAACCTTCAGGAAGCCAGCACACCTGCCAGTGAAAAGGAAGAGGGCGTTTCTACCAAGTCTGCAAAAAGAATAACTGCAAAAGGCAGTATTGCTACAAGTATTGCTCCGGGAAAACAGACAGATTTGCAGTCAAACAAAAGTGACAAGACTGAATCTTTGCATCTTAGGAGGCATGTGCATTCTGTGAAAAGCAGCACGTGCCTGAATACTGTGAGAACATCAAGAAGCAGATGCACAAGGATAAGACTGAATTTTTGAAATATAAAGGTCTCTGCTTTGGTTGTCTTACACATGGTCACTTAAGTAAGGATTGCATGAGAATATTGAATGAGTATACCTCAAATGTCAAACATCCAAGCATTTTGCATATGCATGAGAAAGAAAATGTATCAGCAATACATCTAAGAATCAGACCACCAATGCTGTAGGATCAATAGGACAGGAGACATGCAAATACTAGTGGCAGACTTAGAGAATGTGTTCTGTCCATTGTTCCTGTAAGGTGTAAGTCTAACAAAGAAACACAGACAGTGGAAACATATGCCTTCAGGTAGTTCAACATTTTTATACAACATTTTCAGAAAGCCATGAGAATGATAAACCTTAGAGGTAGCAAGATGGAGATTTTGCTCTGTACTGTTGTTCAGGAAAGGCCTCTGTATAGATATACCCTTTCAGTCCTAGAAGTCAGTGGACTTGGAGAGGAAAATTACACTGACCTGCCTTCAATATTTACACAGGCAGAAATTTTTGCCAAGAAGCAGAATATTCCACAGCAGAGAGATCAGCAGAAATGGACTTACTTTGAACAGGGACACCTTCCATATATGAAGGTAGAGATTGGCCTGCTGATAGGTGCCAGTGCTCATAAGGCAACAGAACCACAGCAAGTTATCAACAACCAATGTGATGGTCCAAATGTGGTCAGAATAGCTATTGGATGGATAGTAAACGGTCTCATCAGGAGAGAGGATGAACTTCAGTACACTAGGAAAGAATTGCAAAGTTTCACCACAAACAGCATATCTGTACCAAGCACTGAAGAGTTGTGAACTCAGCATTTTAATTCTGACTTCTCAGAGCACAGCTGTGAAGATAAAACAGAGCTGTCACAGGAGCATCAAAAGTTTATCTGAGTCTGTTCAGCTCATTGATGGACATTACTGTATCAGTCATATTGGCTGTATCAGCCAATAAAGATGCCCAACAATTGCAGTGTAGCATTGCAGAGAGCCATCAATCTCAAAAAGAAACTCCTTATAAATCCAGAGTTCCAGAAGGACTACAAGGCTTTCATGCAAGACTTTATAGCAAAGAGCTAAGCAGCAAGGGTGCCTATGGGACGTCTAAAAGGCAAGGATGGAGAGGTATGGTACATCCCACATCAGAGTTGTCTTTGACTGCACTGCAACATATCAGGGAGTTTCACTGAACAATCAGTTACTCCAGGACCAAGATCTTCCTAACAGCTTGGTGGGAGTACTGACCAGGTTTACAAACCTGCTATAATGATGGCTGGTACAGGAAATGTTTTAGCAAGGTAGGGTACGAGCCAGGGAAAATGACTTCCTGTGTTTCCTCTAGTGGCTTAATGGAGGCTTGAAGGAAGACTTAGTGGAGTACAGAATAACTGAATGCATCTTTGGAGCTACTTCCTTCCCAAGCTGTGCTTGTTTTGCCTTGAGAAAGACAATAGAAGGTGGAAGAGATGAGGCAACAGCTGAGGCTGCTAAAACATTTCAGAGAAATTTCTACCTGGAAGAGCAGGCAGTACTGCTTTCACAGTCGCTGAGATCCTTATGCTTAATGGGTAGATTTCACTTGACAAAGTGGGTCAACAACAGCAGAAGTTCTCACATCCATTATGGCCAATGAGAGAGCCACAGAGGTGAAGGACTTAGGCTTGAACATAGACAATGTCAACAGAAAGTGTCTTAGGAGTCCAGTGCTACACAGTCAGATACATTCAGTTTTAGAGCAAATGTCCTAGAAAGACCTACTACAAGAAGAGGAATACTCGCAGCAGTAAGCTCTGTCTATGATCCTCTAGGCTTGCTCTGGGCCGGTTTTACGGCTGCTGCGGGAATTGAATGTGAAAGACATGCTCCACTATCTTGGTGTTAAGAGAAAGGAATGAGAAGCAGTTGTTGCTCAGACAGAATCAAAGGCAACAAAACAGAATAAAAATGCACAAAAATTAAAAATGAAACAGACAATCAGTGGATAGGAGACCTTTATCTTTACAGAAATTGGAGAATGCAGAATTGGTGCTTATAGGTTACAGTCAAAGGGAGATGGATCCAGGTGAGCTGGTCTAACTGCAAATTAAAGTTTCCCAAGTAAAGAAGTAAAGCTATTCTACAAAATGGAGTAATCAGAGTGGCTGATCAGTTGAAAAAGTCAGCTATGCCAGAAAAAGCCTGATGCCCAGCTATGCTACACAAAAGGTCACCACACTGCAAACCTGATTCTGTAGCATGTTCATCATCAAAATCCGTTAATGGCAAAAATCAGACAGAAATATTGGATTCCAGGATTGACCAGAGCTGCCCGTACAATAATATCCAGATGCACCACATGTAGGAAACTGCGTACAAAACTTGAAGAACAAAAAATGGCAGATTTACTTGAGGAACATGTATGGCCAGACAAGCCTCCCTTTACAAATGTGGACATGGACTATTTCGAACCTTTTGAGTTAAAAATGGCATGTAGTTTGGTCAAACAGTAAGGAGTTCTGTTTACATGCTTTGCATAAATGCCATACCACAATTTATTTGCAGACGTGGACAAGTATCTAGCATCCACTTGGACAATGTCACAAATTCTGTTGCCGCAGAATGAGATCTGAGAGAGGCCCTAGAGGAGCTTGATCCCTCCAAAATAAGTAATGTCCTAGCAAATAAAGGAATAACATGGATGTTTTACACCTCGACTGCCTCCCTTCAAGGTCGAACATTCTTACCTGAACTCCTCTAAAGACATTCTCCAAGTAGAACCCTGAGATCACGGGATCTGTACCTCCTAGCAGTTCCTCACAGTATTCTTAAAATTCGAGGAGATCATACATTGAATCTGTCACACCAAAGTGAGAAAATGACCTTCCTCTCTCTTTGCACCAGGTTTCTCTGTTGATATGTTTAAAAAATATTGAGGACCTTTTTGTTTAAGCAAACCATTTTCTAGGGGACAGTATGTTATATTTTCATCTATTGTTTTATTCTTGTGTTGTTATGTATTGACTGTTTACAATATGTGTTTTACTACTGGTTGTTTGTAACATGCTGTTTTAATATTTATCTTTTATCTCTTCATCACTGTGTGACATCTTGTCTCTGATAGGCACTATATATATATAAAATATACTTACTGGAATATGGGAATAACAGATTTGCACTATTAGGAAAGT
Source organism: Isichthys henryi (assembly GCA_026776945.1). Taxonomy (NCBI): domain Eukaryota; kingdom Metazoa; phylum Chordata; class Actinopteri; order Osteoglossiformes; family Mormyridae; genus Isichthys; species Isichthys henryi. The sequence goes on along the minus strand of JAODJX010000047.1, from coordinate 18,500,806 downwards.
GCTGAACTCTGTTCTGAGACAGCAGGTAGTAGATGATCATCACATACTACTGTGTGAAGCTGAAGCCATTATGAATGATCCCAATAAGCTAGAGGTTTTGACCCCGAATCATCATCATTTATTGAAGAAACAACCAACCCTACAACCTGGTGTGTTTAACAGGGAAGATTCTTATTCTTTTAGAAGATGGAGACAAATACAATATATGGCCAACTTGAATCGGTCAAGATAGACCCAAGAACCCTTGCCATTGTTACAAGAGTGACAGAAATGAGATTTAATTCCTGGAGATCAACTGTCCTCATTGTGGATAGTTCTGCCCCAAGAAATTCTTGGTTGATTAGAAGAATCATGAAGACCTTCCCTGATTCAAGAGGAACTATACCACAGGTTCAAGTGCAATCCAAGTCTAACATACTAAACAGACCTACTAACAAACTTTGTATTTTACAGGAAGCAGACTGAGTCAAGAAAAGACTTTGGACAAGACAGGACTTTGAAAGAGCTAACAAGTTCATTTATACAGTATTTATTATTTGTGATATGGATATGGCTCTGTTTGTATATTTGGTATTGTTATGTATCCTGCATTTACAATTAGGGGGCAGAATGTTAGAATCATAGGTAATATTTTCAGTTCATATGACACTTATGCAATATTCAATAATTTAATATTTGTCTTGTTTTTGTACATTTAATATAGAATATTTAATTGAAGTTATAACAATATCTGTTTCAGTTAGCAATAATGTGTAAATCAAGACCTCTATGTTGATAGTTTCGGTATGACCCCTTTTATGTCTAAAAAGACCCATAGTCATGTGCAGTTTGTGTAGAAATTAGTTGAATGGAAGGATTTTTAGAATTGTAGAGAAAAGTTTTTACCGTGATAGTAGATGTTGTGAATCCTTTTTTACTTTAATAAAATTCTGTAAATTATGTAATTGTGTAACATTGGCAGAAAATACTTTTTCTGATCTTTGCTCCTGTCATACACTAAAATAATGAAGTGCTTCAAGATCAGGTCAGTCCTCATTGGCACGCTGGCCTGGATCTTCATGCTGCATTTCATTCTTACCTTTGTGGGTTTGGTAGAGTGCGGCAAAAGTCACCACAAAGAAGGTGGTGGAGTACTTTCCCGCATTGACAAGGTGGGGGAAAGCCCGTTTGGTGTCGCGGTAACGCCGCAGGCATTGTACAAAGCGGATCCAGGCTGGCAGACATTGGATCACAGCGCGGACACCATACGAATACGTGTTGCATGTGTCACCTGCAGGAAAATGAAGACCATTAAAAAATGGTCAATGTTCAAAAAGCATCTTTAGGCATCTTTAGGTAAATCAAAATGCTTTATCTTTCACAAACTAATGCACCATTAGCATGTTCAAATATTCAAATATAGCTCCTGTAGCTCAACAAATAGAACACTGCGCTAATAATGCATTGGTCAGGGATTCACATCCCAGGAAGCACACAAATTGCAATAGATTTTGTAAAGTGTAAAGCAGATTTTGTGAATGGCAAGCCATGACATTTTAAGATAATATAGTGTTGTCTGGAATAAACAATGTGATATGCATTGCCCTTTGTCAGTTTTTTTTTTAATGACACGTTGCACTTTAGTAGACAAATGAGAACAAACAGGTTTGTGGCTCAAAAGAGAAGAACTCTCAGGCTCAAGAACACCTAACCTGGTTTGGAAGAAAGCAGGCCCTCCTGTGCTGTCCAGTCAAGCTCAAAGCTGTAGAAGCACACCAGATACTCCAGGTCCATCAGAAGTACCACCAAAGAGTTAAGTTGGTCAGCCAACCAGAAGTCTGCAAATTCTACCTTGTGGAAGGGTGCTGTGAAGACACGGAACTGAGACAGAGAGAAGAGGGAAGAAAGCAAGCTTTTAGCTAAGGCCCATTCTCACAATTCAACAAGAACACAGTAGTCATACAGAAATAATACAAATACTGTATGGAATGCTGCAAGAAAGACAACTCATTAACTGTACATGGTACAGAGTGTGTAGAAGCAACAGCTTTTATATGGTCAGACGGATTAGGAACAGGAGGAATTTTCAACAGCAAAACAGTGCAAGGTACAGTTACTATACAGCAAAAAACTTTGCCTTAAATGTTAACTACAAGTATATACATATGGGCTTTTAGCTAATGATTACCACAGGTGGTACACATTTTGGGCTAGTACTCATAATGCCATGAGCTGTATTTAATATTTTGTAACCTAGTACACAAATTAGTGTGAAACTAACGTAACAAATATACAAGTTTTTAACTTACTCCCTGTCCAAGCTGTGAATTTCAAAGGAGGAGGACCAAGGGGTTTTACTGTATGGTAAGAATAAAGCCATCCGGAAAGCAGGGGTAACATGGAAAATATAAGTCTGTCAACAAGGCTAAATTCTAACTGCCAAATGCTGCTTATCAGACTCGACCCAGGTCATCACTAATGTAACCTCTTTTCTGTTCTCATAGAGGAAAATATTGACAGAGATAAATACATTGTGCACAATTATTAGGCAAGTGAGAATTTTTAACATATCATAATTTTTATGTATACATTTCAACTCCAAACTGTATAATCTTGAGTGCTTATTGGAGTTAAGCATATCAGGTTATGTGTATTTGTGTAATGAAGGAGGGTGTGGCCTAAGGAGATCAACAACCGATATCAAGGCGTGCATAATTATTAGGCAGCTTGTTTTCCTCAGGCAAAAAAGAGATTTGACTTAATGAAAAGTCTTTCAGAGGGATGCAGCACTCTTGAAATTGCTAAGATATTGGGGCATGATCACAAAACCATCAAACGTTTTGCTGCAAATAATCCACAGGGCCACAAGAAACGTTTTGAGACAAACAAAAAAACACAAACACAAATTAACTGCAAAGATTTGAGAATAATCAAACGTGAAGTTATCAGCAACCCGTTGTCCAGCAGTGCTATCATATTTCAGAACTGCATCCTTCCTGGAGAGCTCCGAAGTACAAGGTGTTAGCCAAGCTAATGGAGGCTGAAACCCGACTACCACTGAACAAGACACATAAGTTGAAACATTAAGACTGGGCCAAGAAATATCTGAAGACCAATTTCTCAAAGGTTTTACTGATTGATGAGATGAGAATGACCAGATGGATGGGCCTGTGGCTGGATCAGTAACAGAGCTCCACGTCGACTCGGATGCCAGCAAGGTAGAGGTGGGGTACTGGTATGGGCTGGTATTATTAAAGATGAGCTAGCTGGACCTTTTGGGGGTGAACATAGACTCAAAATCAACTCCCAAACCTCTTGCCAGTTTTTAGAAGACATTTTCTTCAAACAATGGTACAGGAAAAAGTCTGCATCCTTGAAGAAGACCATGATTTTTATGCAGGACAATACTCCATCGCATGCATCGAAGTACTTCACTGCGTGGTTAGCCAGTGAAGGCCTTAAAGATGAAAGAATAATGACATGGCCCCCTTCCTCACCTGACCTAAACCCTATTGAGAACTTGTGGGCCCTTCTTAAACAGGAGATTTACAGGGAAGGAAAACAGCACAGCTCTCTGAACAGTGTCTGGGAGCCTGTGGTTGCGGCCGCACAAAAAATTGATCATCAACAGATACAGAAACTGACATTCCATTAATGGAAGGCTTATGGCTGTAATTGAAAAGAAGGGTGGCTATATTGGTCACTGATTTTTCTATTTTTTTTTTTACAAATGTTTATTTGTAAATTTTGAGTAGTTTGTTTATTATTCTCACTTTAACAGATGAGAATAAATAGGTGAGATGGGAAAATTTTCCTTTAGTTGCCTAATAATTATGGGCATATATGTATTCCCCTGAGAATGTTCACACTCACATTTCCTTTGTGAAATTCAGTTTTCTGGTTTATTGACATGTTGGATTAACTGATAGCATGGAATATGTTCCATATTAAAATAAATCCTTAAAAATGCAACTTGCCTAATAATTGTGCACACAGTGAACTACAGAGGACCCTCTTACAGTTTGGAAAACAGAATTCTCTGCAAGTAGAAGAATAAGGAGAAGAACTAAAAAAATATATATAAAAATACAAACCTCAAACAACGAATAACTTGGTTTGAGAGGAAAAATTTATAATAATTTTTAACTTGATAGACGTGCAAGGTCTTGCAATACGAGTATTATGTATACGTTTTGTTATCGAGCGTCACGTGATCATAACTGAGCCGATGGTGGTTCTCTCTTCCTTGCTGTGGGATTATGGGTAATCGTCCCCCATGCTCGGACTCAGTTGGTGTGCCTCACTCGTATAGTCAAAATTTGTAGAAAAGCACCACCCAAATAAGGGCGTAGCAGTGCGAGCGATGAATCTTTTTAACGACAATACAATGTCCACATTTTTGTGAAATTGAAAAGGAGGCAAAAGCGGCTGCCATTGGATAGGTTCCTTGTTAAAGTCGCACGAAAAGAAAAAGATTCCAGTGAGCCAACACATAGCAGTGATTCCGTTAATTATAGTGAAAGTCGTCCTACAAAATAACCTTCCTCTTTTCCTTTCTCTCGTCTCCCTCACACCATCCAAGATTGTTTTCAAAGGTAAAGTGCTGGCTAATTTGTTTTATGTATTTTTACTTTATATTTTGTATTAATCATTTTTATATGAATATTTTACGGTTGCGAAATGAACAAATTACTTCTAATGGAAAAATTTGCTTTGATATACGAGTGCTATGGATTACAAGCACGTTTCCAGAACGAATTATGTTTGCAATCCGAGGTTTGACTGTATGCAGAAGTAGGGCTCAGCGATATAGATAAAAGATTTATCATGATGATCAGTATTAACTGTAATGAAACTTCATTTTTAATGTCCTACTTTTAGTAAAGACCAGGTGAAAAATGGTTAACTTTAACCGCTTTATTTTGAATTTAACCAGCTTACTATAAATTTAATCAGTTTAATTATCAAGGCAAACAGGTAATTTTAATGTTAACACAAGAAGGAGATAAAATAAGTACGTTGTATTCCTACTCTTGGCTGAGATAGATTTCCTCCACAATTTACACACAGACATGTTCTATTAGCAATCAGACTTTAAAAATAAACTGCCACACTGGCAAGCTGACCTACTATCCTTCTTATCAACAATTTCCTCATCATATTCACTCATTGTCTTACTCCACGCTGTTTTGGTTGTATCACATGTCGCTGGTGCAACTGAACAAACACCTATTAAATGACTGGCTGTTTGCATGTCTCTCATAGCACACTCCATTATCAAGGGATATAATGCACTCTTTATGAACCAGGGAAGGAGCACGCTTGAGGTTGGTTTGTGCAAGCAAAATCAGCGTATTCATTTTGTGCTTTCCTGGTGGTTTGCATTTAATGCATTCAAACTATCAAACATTCTAATAAACAATTTTGTTTTTGCTATTGAAGTGTGTATTGTTGAATCGCTCAAGCCTATGTAGAAGCAGTAAAAGATACACAGTTCTTGAAAAAATTAAGAGACCACTCCATATTTCTTTTAAGAAGCTGCATTGTTCAACCCTGGTTTAATCTTGGTTCTGTGGGCAGAAGGTTACACTGAGTGGCAGGGTGCTTCTAGGCTCAAAATTTCCAAGACCGCAGTACACAAGAACAGTGCCTCATGAATTGAAGGATGACATCAAGTAACCTTCAAAAAGAAACAAAGTGGTGTACTGCTAGGACAGTTCATATCAGGTTTTTAGAAGCAGGGCTGAAGACCCATAAAGCAAGAAGCCCTTCATTAATGAGAAACAAAGAAGAGCCAGGTTGGAGTTTACAATATATGTAAATGTTTATTTTACACAGAAGAGAGAGGTAAGGAGCAGGCACTGATTACAGTGCGTTGCTGCACCCACCACATGACAAACCACCTCAAGGATGAGAACCTGAGTGTACCCAGTGGTGGGTACCCAGCTCTACACTAGTCCGAATGGACCAGCGTGAGTGTTTTTTCCAGTGACTGGAGTGCCAATCATGCATTTACATAGAAGCATACCCATAAATTGAAAAATGAGTGAAACTAATACTGTTGCTATGGTCTGTCAACCTTTTCCAGAGCTGCAGAAGTAGGACTCTACAGGAAGACAACAATCCAAAGTAAAAGAAAAAGAAAATTCTTTACTCCTAATTTAATCGTGGAAAAGTTTTCAATAAGCAACCAAAAAGAAAATCATGCATAAAAATAAAATCATAAAAGTAAAATGGTACAAAGAACTTTGTATAATGCTAATGATACTATTAGTGATGAAAAACTTCTGATTAAAGATCATAGCCTCACCAGCAGTTTGAGCAGCCAGAAACGGGACTTGTAGTAGCAGGTTTTGAAGGGATTGATGAGGAACAAGAGCATGAAGCCATAAAGGATGAGTGGATTGACTTGCATGGGGATCGAGATGGACTTTGAGTTCAGGCAGGCGAGGATACTGAGACACCACAACACCCCAAGGAAGCCTGCAATCTTTAAGGGGGAAAAACTATTTTAGAAAAAATTATACAATATCATCAACAGTCACAACACAACAGTCTCCAGTAAATGTGTGACTGCACACTCCGGCCATCTCTCTGTATCACTGCACTGTACTCTCACCTCAAAAAGGTGCTGATGGGACAGGTTATTACGAGGGTTCAGCTCAAATATCAGTACGTGATTAACCCCAGCTTGTCGCCATCCGTAGGTATTGATGCCCAGGAGGAAGAGGAACTGGATGAGCAGAAATCCGCCCCGATAGATACGCACCAGTGGCCACACATTCCTATCTCCTATTAACATGGTACCTGTGAACAAAATAGATCACCAATATTATTGTCAAAAATTAACAGACAAAATCATAATCAACATAATCAATAGCAAAATCTAAGAAGTCTATTATTGTGGCTTTCATGGGACATGAAGATAATGAAAAACAACCCCTGCTGACATCGTGAAGCTCGGATTTAGCCTCAACAAAACAGATTTGCCCAGATTTGATAGACTGTATTTATTCACTTATTCAGTTTATTCATCCACAATATTGTACTGGAAAATCACTCATTTTATGTTCCACAAATGAACTGTAAAGTTCACTGAATCCACTACGTGACCTTTTTGACAATGAAAGGTTTACAGTTGTCTGCATTACCAATGATAATGAAGGCCACTGTGAGCACGAAAAACGCTCCGCAGAACAGGCCGACCCGGAACGTGGTCCAAGCTGGTGCCGGCTGCAAAGGCAGAACCAGAGTCAGAAAAAACCTTTAACAGTAAAATAAAAGAAAATAAAATAAAAATTACAAATCTGACTGAACAAACAGTGATGAAACAATGCGAGAGCATGTCTTACACACCAATGACTGTGTGATCATTTTTAATGCTGAACATTTATTTATTTATATTTATTTCCTGAACAATATTTTGTTCAAAAGTTTCTCTGTGTGTACTGTGTACTTCTTATATTTGTCTGCATTCTTTATTTGCCTACAATGTGTGTTCTCTTCGTACTTTGCCTATATGTTTGTATCTCTGTGCTTTATGCACCTCACTGCTGTAAGCAAGAGAATTTCCCCGTGGGATTAAAAAAAATCCTTGTTAAACTATATTTGAATCTTCCACCTTGCCATTGTTGTCTTCATAAATGTAGACATTTAAGTTATAATGAAAACTTCTGTTTGTTGAGTTGCTATACGATAAATGCTACTAATAATTCAAACTTTATTTCTATACAGCATATCTCTAAACAGAACTGCAACAATCCCTGGAATGAAAAAAAGAGAGAAGTCTGTCTATATTGTAACACAAAGTTTGACAATAACATGGCCAGAACAACAGGGATAGATCTAACAAACATGTATTAAGTTTAAAAAGGGGTTAAGTCAAAAACATTAGGAGAACATATTGACAACAATCTGGATGAGTCAGTGTTATTTTGAGCTGGACAGTGAGAATGACTCAGGTGGCATCACTGCTGCATTATAGAGCTGCCACCCGCAGTCTACAGACATGCACTTTGTGAGTATGGGTGTCACTACACTACCCGTGTCTGTGGCTCCCTGTGATGAATCGAACATACAGACAAACCATTTTACTGAAAAAAGGGTCATCCGAGTGCATCAGGCTTGGGAATATCATCCTTAGCCCTTATTACAATAACTCCCTTCTTCATCTCTGATAATACCGTTTTTGAATAAAATGCCCTTTAACTTTTGAGCAGAGTTCTACTTAAAAAAACAGGAAGAATTAAAACAGAGTGCTGCTGAGAACATACCTGTGCTGCACCAAGTGGAGGAACCCTCAGCCTCTTCATGGCCTTCTGCCGATCTCCCCCCTCCAATTCTGTTGTCACCAAGGTCTAAAGACACATACAGGCAAGTCAACAGCCAGCAATGTCATATACTGCACAAGGAGGAGTCCAGGCTTTGTAATACCTCAGGCGTGACACTGGCAAGATTAAAAGAGGGGCACCTCAGTCTCGGAGATCAGCTGTGTGATCTTCTTGCAGGTGTAGAAGGGCGCCACCTCCACGTGGGCCACTCTCCAATCAGCCCCACGAGGAGTCTCCAGGATCTTATCATGTTTCTTCAGAATTTTCCGGAAGCCAGTGAAATTGAGATTCTGAGATGGAAATAAAATAAATCAATAAATAAACTGAATGGAATTATGCATAATGGAAAATGAACCATGAGATTTGGATATAGAGTACCTGGTAGTTCTGCAGAAGGATGAGGCTTAGGTAGAACTCGCTGAAGGCCAGCTGGAGGTCCTTGATGTTGCGGTATTTGACGCGTTCCTCGTGTGATAGGTGGAACACTGTCTTGTGCCGCCTGCGCAGACCTGGCACACTGCCCTCTCTCTGAGCATCCAGAGACGACTGTAGCTCATTCTGAAGGGTGGCGAAGCGTCTCTGTGCCTCTGCAAGCTTTTCTGATTGGCAAATGTTGAATAACTTACGTCAAATTACATATGCTGTCTGGAATTTATTAAACAAAAACATAGACAAGTATGGTAGAGACCAAAACTAAAGTAAATCAGCCTGCTCATTGCCAGCTGCATGAAGGCAGACACTTTTGCTCCAGTGGCAGAGAATTGTACAGAAGCAGGCCGGTCCTGCATTTCTTCACATTAGTCTGGAGGGCAGCCAAAAAGCAGAGTAGGAAACACTTCAACAAAGTATGATGCCTTGAGCAAGGAAGCGGCCTGGGAACATAGAAACTGAAGCACACAAGATGAACAAAACCCCAAGGTTCCAAAGCAACTTACTACATTAACCAAAACAGTCAAGATCATGGCAATGTTGCTGGAATTTTAAAGGACATCAAATCAGAAACATAAGTACAGTGCCATGACAAAGTATCTGCCCCCATTCAAGTTCCCTCTCCCAACACCACGTCCATTTGATTGCAGTTGCTGCCGTTAAAGAATTTTTATAGAAATAAATAAAGTTTAGTAGGGCAATTACTTTGTCACATAAAATTGGTTGAGTTTTTTTCCTTCAATGAATCCAGTGTATATATTTAAGATCTCTGTATTGTGTTGTTCTTTATATTATCTTAAATGTAAAATTTGTTCGGAGAAACAATTACGTGTCATGAATAAGAAAAAAGAAGGAATCAGGAAATACTTGGCCACAGCACTATAAGTATATGTACGTATGTATGGGGGTTGGACAATGACAATATGGTGAAATATTTCATCATGATATTACAACTCAGATGGACAACTTTAATGCTTCTGTATTCAAGTGCAATAGGTGAAATGTGCAATATGTTGAAACTATGGGGTATGACTGCTGTATCATGCTGGTATTTTGTTTTATTGTTACTAATTTGTCTGTGTTGATGTGACACTGGAGGGGATGCACGTTTACATTTCGTTGCGGTGGAAATGTCAATAACAAGAAAGCATCTGATCTGATCTGATCATTTTTTAAAGTCAGTTGATATTGATAATTATCACTGTATAATTCCAGTGATTAATTCTTTACTTCGAGGCTCCACTTTGGTATATAAATCTCTTTGGGGGACCCTAACAGATTCAGAACATAAAAAAAATTACAAGCAGAATGGACTGCAAGATCTTTTTTTTTTTAAAAAAAACTCGTTTTAATTTTGTTGCACAAGGTGCAGTCATACTACAGGTACATATAAATATCCGAAGATACAATACAGGCATAAACAAATGTCCCAAGGAACAGCTCTTGTGTTCTCCCACTTTGTCACTATCTATGGGTGATTTCAAATATCCACAATCCAGTACCTTTCTGATATACAGAAAAGAGATCCACACAAATTATTTCATCACATGCATCATTCAGAACGAAATGGTAGGTGATTCGAGACCATTTTGTCAAAAAATATTTCTGCAGTCATTTGTAGCTTTGCGGTAATACTTTCCATAAAATAAACTTCCTTAACCTTCTCCTTCCATTGCAATATGGTAGGGGGTTGGAACCACAGCAATGACATTGTTATCTTTTTAGATGTGGCCAAAAGAATTTGCAATAATGATATCTGATTAGAGTCTCTCTCTGCTGGTAATAATCCTAATATAAAGTAGGATGGTTCTAAGGGTAGTTCTATACCTAAGAAAGTTCTTATTTCTTTTTGAATTTTCTGCCAGTATTCTGTCAATGCAGGATAATCCCAAAATATGTGTGTATGGTCTCCCACAAGGCCACATCCCCTCCAGCATTGGTCTGAGGTGCCTCCTGATTTTGACATAATTAGAGGGGTTTTAAAGAATCTCATTCAAATTTTCCACTCAAATTCCCCCCAGATAGGGTTATTTGTTATTTTACGTCTTTCTCTATATGATTTCTGCAAGTTTTTAATCACAGATTATGGTGTTCTTTCCATTTCTCATTTTTCATTAATATCTATACTATTGTCCTGTAATGTCTCTTGTAGTGTTTTATACATATGAGATATAATCTTGGTTTTAAAAGTTCCTTTAATTACTAATATAAAGAGGTGTTCTATTTTGGATGGCAACTTGCATAATCTATCCCATTCTTGATGTTTCAGCAGGTAATGTCTCAGCTGTAGGTATTTAAAAAAATATTGGTTGGGAGATCATGTTTATGCTGAAGTTGTTCAAATGGCATTAGATAAGCTCCTTCAAACAACTCATGCAACATAATTAGGCCTCTTTCTTCCCATTTTTTGAAACCTGCTTCCAATGTAGATGCAAGGAAGTCTATATTATGTGCAATCTTTACTACTCTGGATATTGACATAGGGAGTTTTAATTTCTTTCTCACAACTGACCAAATTTTTACAGTAGTTTTCACCCATGGATTTTCAATGTTATTTAGGCTCCTAGATCGTTGGTTGAGAAATGGGATAGTATCTAATGGTATATTTCGGCAGCTATTCTGTTCCATACTAACCCAAATGGTGTCTTTATCTTGAGAAAGCCAACCAACCATGGATCTAAGGTGAGCTGCCCAGTAATAGTTTCGAAAATTTGGTAGATCCAGATCCCCATTTTCTTTTGAGCATAGGATTCTTGTAAATTTAAATCTAGGTTTTGTTGTTTTTTTTCTTGGACAACAAGTTATTCATTATTTTAAATATAGAAGTGAGGACTATTAAGGGTAGAGACTGGAACAGGAAAGGTAATCTTGGGAGTATGTTCATTCGTATAGTTTCAACTCTTCCTATTAGAGATAGAGGGAGGATTTCCCATCTTGCCAGGTCCTTTTTTATTTTGTCCATTAATTCCCCATAGTTAGCATTGAACAACTGTGATGTATTAGAAGTTATAATAATGCCAAAATATTTAAATCCTAGGTTATATAGGTGGAATTAGAACATTCAAGCTAACTGGGCTGGCCATTGTCCCACCAGCATCATTGCCTCAGACTTTGACTCATTAATCTCATATCCTGAGAGTTCTCCATATTCTTTTAGACTTCTTATAAGTGCAGGGACAGATTTAATTGGGTCACTAATATATGTCAAGAGGTCATCTACATATAGTGAGGTCTTATGTTCTATGTTCCCATCATCTTTTATAACCTTAATACTATCATTTTGTCTTATCAAGGCTGCCAGCAGTTCAATATTTATAGCAAAAAGCAAAGGACTAAGACAATCCCTCTGCCTGACCCCTCTCTCAAGGTGAAAAAAATTCTAACAACATCCGTTTACTCGGACTCGTGATTTTGGGTTCAAATATATAACTTTTACCCAATCCACACATTTTGAGTGGAATCCCATGGCTGGCAAAGTTTTATATAAAAACTGCCAGTTGACCATATCAAATGCTTTCTGTGCATCAGAGCTAATTAACATCGAAATTTGCATGGTTTTGCTAGTATGTTATAATGTTCAGTGTTCTCCTTATATTATTTACACCTTGTCTATTAGGGGTAAAACCTGTCTGATCCGGGTTAATCAATTTAGCTATTATTTTTTGTATTCTTTTCGCCAGTATATTGGTCAGTATCTTCTGGTCGTTACACAACAGACCCCCACATGATGTCCAGTCTTTACCCTCCTTATGAATCACTGATATAATAGCCTCTACCCATGTAACTGGTGGGTCACTTTTGGACAGTGCGTAGTTAAATATTTTAGTTAGTATTGGAGCTAGGTCTTCTGTAAAACCTTTATAGAACTCTCCAGGGAACCCATCTGACCCTGGAGATTTGTTATTTCTTAGTTTTTTATTGCATCCCTTACTTCCATTTCTGTAATATCTGAAATTATTTGCATCTGCTATCTCCTTCGGATGTGATACTATTTTATTAGTCATGGGATATAAAATCTTAGGAACCACTCGTGCAGCCTGTGTTTTTCGAAGTTAAAAGGTCAGCAAGTGACTTGCTCTGTTGCCCATCTCATAATATTTCTGCTTAGCGAATCTTAAATCTCCTTCAGCATTATATGTGAGCACCTTATTTAAATCCTTCCTGGCTTTCATTAATTTCTGCAAAATTTTATTTGATGATCTAATTTTATGTTTCATTTCCAATTCTTTTATTTCACTTTCTATCTTCGATAGTTCAACACGTGCTCTCTTTAGCCTAGAGGCAATTTGAATGATTTTCACACTAAGTGCCACTGCAACTATTTAACAGCGGATACGCTGTAGTAAGAGTTGCCTTTATGCTGCGTAAAAATAATAAATAAAGCAAAATTAAATTACTACTTCCTCCACCGAAGAAAAACACCCCTGATCATATATAAATATATACGTATATTTTTCTCTCTCTACTTTTTATGACCTAGCCAAATGCAATTCCTTGTTCCAACGGGATTGTGGAACAGACAAATATACATTTTTGATTCACACACCGTTTATGGATTTAACGGATTTAACCATTTCTTGTCTGTCTACTCACGCCATGGAGTTGTTAGTTATTCATTTTTCGCTTTGAACAAAAATCTGCAAGTACGAATTTGGCATGGTTCACATGCCCGTTCTATTTTTAGCCGATGCCACGGCGAAAGAAATGTGCAACAGTTTCATCTGAAGTTTCTCCCAATCATCTGCCTTGACAAGAATTCCCATCTTCTCGAGGGTAGGAGCTGCTTCTGTCAGGGTTGCAAAGGTCTTCACACCGGATTCCAGGTGAATTTTTAGCTGGGCAGGAAACGGTGACTGAGCCTTAACTTTTTTCTCTGCAAGTTGCTTTAATAACTCCCATACCTGATTACGTTTTGCCAATGTTTCCAATGTATGATCCTGATCAAAGAAGACTTTATGCCCTTAGTATGTCACACTTCATTTTTTCCAAGCTTGCTGAAGTATCGTATCCTTTATTCTGTAATCAGCAAACCTGATAATAATTGACCTTGGAGGTGCCGAATCCTTTGGCTTCATAGTTAGTGAGAGATGTGCTCTTTCCACGCACAAATCAAAATCTTCTGGCAAGTCCAGTGAGGTGCGCAGAAAGTTAGTTATGAAATTAATCATGATGTTCTTTTCCTCCCCTTCTTTCACTCCATAAATGTGCAGATTGTTGCGTCTCGCTCTGGATTCGAGGTCTTCACATTCGGCCGAAAATTTAACTTCCCTGTGTAATAAGTAGCGAATAGTTCTCTCATGACAAAGCACCTTATCTTCCAAATCGCTCACACTCTGTTCAACATTCGTTACTTGTTCTAATTTTGCCGTACGCCCGAGCACATCCTAAGAGTATGTTCTTTTCGTAATTTGCGTAGTTCTGCTAGCATTGTCGCCACTTTCCTCTGTGTATGTTTCATCAGTACGCATGACTGCATTTGTGTGGTCTTGTTTCTCCTCTTTCTTGGTGGCTTTACCTTTCTTTTCAGCATCTTTTTGTTGGGTGGCCATTGCAGTTTATTTAATCAAATTGTTCTAACTCACTCTAAGTAAAACTTTGGCTAGTATTCGGGGGTTTCTTCGTGGAGCAAAAACTTAAGCTGCTACTCCTATCATGCCGTCACTTGGAAGTCTCAACATCTAATTTTAATAGATAAATGTTACAAAAATACACACCACTTGAAAACACTAACAGTACGGCATGTTCCACTACATGCAGTGCATTTGTTGGGCACAGGTTATCCAGCCTCTGCTAAATGATTGGTTGGAATTCTGTTCACTTCTGTTATCTGATACGCTGATGTGTATGGGACTTTAAAACCTATGGAGGGAATTCAAGCTTCATGTATCCAAGTGACAGCCTAAAAACCTTAAAGATTTGAAGGAGATCTGCAAAGAGGAGAGGATGAAAATTCCTGATGATCTGCACACAATCCTGGTGACCAACTACAAGAAACGTCTGACAGCTGTGCCCGCAAATAATGGTTATTCCACATACTAAAGTATGTGTTCTAAGGGATCAAAAACTTATTTCCCTAGATAAATGACAAATTGGTTTGCAACTGTTACATAATGATTTTTACTTGCTTGTTTTGTTAATAATCTATCTATCTTCCATCCATCCATTTTCCAAACCACTTATCCTTACTGGGTTGCGGGGGGTCCGGAGCCTATCTCGGAAGCAATGGACTTGAGGCAGGGAACAACTCTGGATGGGGGGCCAGCCCATCACAGGGCACACTCACACACCATACACTCAGACATGCACACCTACGGGCAATTTAGTTACTCCAATTAGCCTCAGCATGTTTTTGGACTGTGGGGGGAAAGCGGAGTACCTGGAGGAAACCCCACGACGACATGGGGAGAACATGCAAACTCCACACACATGTGACCCAGGCGGAGACCCGAACTCGGGTCCCAGAGGTGTGAGGCAACAGTGCTAACCACTGCACCACCATGCCGCCCCCTAATAATAGTAATAATATAATAATAATAATAAATAGTAGTAGTAGTAGTAGTAATACTAGATACTTTTATTGATCCCCGTGGGGAAATTGTCTTTTAATGCCTCCCTCAACTTGCTCTTTGCAGAGTAAGATATCCACGAAAGGAAACTGGGGGTTAAGGGCTTTGCTCAAGGACGTGCTGAGGCTGGAAACATTAATTAAAAATAAAATGACATTTAATGATTTAAATATTGATTTATTCATTTATTTATCCATTAATATATTTATTTCAGTCTGAGTAATATGGCATTCCATAGATGTGTGCTATCAAGTAAAGTTTGTTATCAAATTTTCTCATTTCCTTATGTTTTAAATTTTAGATAAGTCAATATATCGTTTATACCACCCAAACCTAGTATCTATATACAGTATATGCAGCCGCGGAAAAAATTGAGACCACTAAATTTTTAAACAAATCTGCATTTTTACTCCTAGTTTAATTGTGGTTTGGCTGGCAGAAGGCTATGCTGAGCAGGTTGCTTCCAGGTTCAAAATTTCTAAGACAGCAGTATTCAAGAATAAGGTAAAGCAGAACACACTGGGAAAAACCAGAAACCAGTCAGGGAAAGGGCAGAAGCGACTTTCTAATGCCAGAGATGACTGTTTACTTATCCGACAATTTCTCATGAATTTTATGATGACATCAAGTGACCTTCAAAAGCGAATGGGAAATATTAAGTGCAGGTTTGTAGTGCACTGCTAAAACAGGTCGTATCAAGCTACTTGCAGCAAGACTGAAGTCCCATAAAGCAAGGAAGAAGCCCTTCATTAATGAGAAATAAGGAAGAGCCAGGCTGCAGTTTGGGAAAAATACATATTACTCATAGATGCACTCTCATAAATTGAGAAATTAGTACAACAAAAAAAATGTGCTGTGGTCCTTTAATATTTTTCCACGGCTGTATGTATCAGTACAGGGAATTGCACAGGGCAGGTTGGCAATAATGCCCACAGTTACTGTAGCTGCTCAGAAGCACAGTTCACATTTAAAAGGACACACTCCAGAGTGCTGGGGAGAGACTGGACAGAACATCGCCACCTGAAGCTCCGGCTGTTACTAGCATGGACCAAAGCCGAATCTGAGTCTGATCTTGTACCCATGCACTGCATCATGTGCCTTCAAATCCCAGTCAGCATTGCCAGCTTGCATTTTTCAGAGCAGTTTCAGAGTTTCGGTTCCTATGGAAATTTTTATTGCACTTTATTATTTGTAACCCACAGACGACAATCCACAAATATGTACCATATTCCAAAAATATTTCACTATGTACAAATACATACTTTTTTAAATTTGCGTTTAATTTGCAAAATTATATCCACAAAATTATGGAGCTACTTGCACACGTGAAACATGTTTAGCACATTTGTGGATCATGTCCTGTCTGTTTGTGGATTGCCTTACATTTGTGACTTAGCTCCTGTTTATTTGTGGATTTTTGCCCACTTCGCACTGCAGTTAATATGCAGAAAAAAATCACAAATGCATAACTATCTGTCAGAGTTCGCCGCGGACGAGATCGTGATCGTCGGGTGAGCGTGCCGGCGGGCGGGCAAAGAGCAGGCAGGCAGGCAGAATACGGGACGAACTAGGGGTTTATTCAAGGGATCAGGAGCAGGGAACATCGAACGCCAACTGACAACAGCTAACATCAATGACAGACACTGAACTCAGGCAAGACATGGACTGAAATAGACAGGACTGGTTGAAAATAATTGGACACAGCTGGGTACGATCAGGGAAGCACACGTGGATAATCAGGGGGGCGTGGCACACATGAGGATCGTATGAGCCGGGCATGACACTATCCACAAATATTTATTTGTGTTGTATAAAATCACAAAAAAATGGAGCGATTTGTGTACCTGAAACAGGTTTTGCACATTTCCTGTGTATTTGTCAATCACGCAACATTTGCGACTCTGTTTGTGGCTATTTATTTGTTGATTCCAAATTGTACCGCAGCTGATGGGTAGAAAAAAAATCCACAATATGAGGTGCAGTTATCAGCTCCACCAGCAGGTGATGACAAACTGGAAGAAGGCTAAAATAAGAGTTGCTAGTTAAGCTACGTTAAACTGGCCGCAACCATAAACAAAAAAAAATAATCCAGGTTTTGGTTAGTACTACGTTTGTGCTGACTTGTGCCCCAAAAATTGGCTGCTTTAATTTTTAAGAAAATAGCAATTATTTTTCCAAGACGATGTGATGATGAGCCCGCCCTACAACAGCGCGCAGACGTGAAACCTGTCTGCTTCTTTAGTGTGCGTTTGTGCCCATTTGTGCTGCAGAAATCACCGTTCTCTCTCTCTCAGTTTTTTAGATAGTTAATACATAGTTAATACATACACCTCTACTTACGAGCGAGATACGTACTAGGCGGAATTGGCAGGCAGAAAAAAAAATGGGAGCCCAACAAACACAATTCGTTCGTATGTCTGAAAGTTCAAATGTTGAAAGTTTGTAAGTAGAGGAGCATCTGTATGTAATCATACTTTGCCTGAAAATTGTCACAAAGGCATCAAGCATTCATATATGAGAAACGTGAGAATAAGCACTAAATGGCGATCATGTAATGCCATAAACCAAGAGGTAAAACATATCTCAAAATACTCAAATATCTCAAAAACTAAAGCAGCACAAATAATGTCAAGAACATAGGCAGCACAAACAATTCAGACCGGTTCTGTACTGAAACATACAGCATATACAGGCGTTAGACAGTGAAACCGAAACACTGGCTAAAGTGGTGTTTGAGGTTTCACATTTATATATGCACAACCTAGGGGGCAATCTTCACTGATTGCTATTACTGGTGGAATGTGCAGAGTGTGCAGAGTGTGAATTAGCAGAGCAATAGCACAGCTGTACCTAAAATATTGCAATCCACACAACATAATGGGAGGCATAACAGTGTTTAAAAGAGGACAAACTGTTGGTGTGTGATCATGTTGTATGATCCACAAATACACAGGAAGTGATGCATAAATGTGCAAAACCCGTTTCAGGTATACAAATCGCTCCATATTTTTGTGGACATGATTTCATATAATACAAATAAAAATACACATTTGTGCATGGCAATGTATTTTTTTTTTCTTCTATAGATCAGCTACAGTAAAAAGTGGCCAAAAATCTGCAAATAAATAGGAGTCACAAATGTAACGTGATCCACAGACAGACAGGACGTGATCCACAAATGTGCAAAATACACTTCACCTGTATAAGTAGCTCCATATTTTCATGGATATGATTTTACACAACACAAATTTAAAAAATACATATTTGTAGATAGTGAAATATTTGTGGATCATAGGAAATATTTGTGGATTGTCGTCTGTGGGTTACAACTAATAAAGTTCAATATATACTTCCATATGTTCCCTCGTTGCCCCAATAAGCAACAGACACAACCGACCCCTCCCACATTCAGGGCTCTCCTATCACCTGGCCTAAAGGATGCTGACAGTGCCTGAGGACCTCGCCACCCGCCACTAGCCGCCCGCCACAATGATCACTTGCTGCCCCAATGCAATTGAAACGCTTGTATGGATTTTATTTCCATTCGCCTTGTTTTCCTTTTGTTTGCTCCTCTGGGCTTGCCATAGGCACATCTGAATGCTCCGTCCTTAATCTTGAAATTGCTTGACATGCTTTTCAAATAGAAAATACTTGTTTGTTTTTGTTAAAAAAATCCCCAAACTCAGCTGTTCTGGATTATACATACTAAGTAGGTGATCATTAACACTGTCAATAAAACATAAACTGAACTTTGAAAAGCAGTAAGCAAATTACGATCTGAAAGCCCATGTTCATCTCCTCAGAAGCAATGTGCCCACTGAGTGTTTAACCAGATCACTGTGTGACTGTGTACCAGAAAGTACAGTAATACCTTAGGATTGCGAGTAACTTGGTTTGCAAGTGTTTTGAAAGATGAGGAAAAATTAATAATAATAAAAAAAAAATTAACTTAAGAACATAAGAACTATACAAACGAGAGGAGGCCATTCGGCCCATCAAGCTCGCTTGGGGAGAACTTCACTAAT
>JAODJX010000047.1:18470044-18481377 GCA_026776945.1 Isichthys henryi | reverse complement strand
CCCCACTACGGACGCAGGCCCACCGTGACATTGAGCCTCTTATAACTACTCGCTGTTTCCTATCTGTTAACCAGTTACTTGATAAACTTGATAAACGAGTGAGGTCTTGCAATAGAATTGTTACATATACGCTTTGGCACCGAGCATCACGTAATCACAACTGAGCCGACGGTTCTTCTCTCTCTTGCTGCTGAATTGTGGGTAATCATTTCCCATGCACAGTCTCAGTCGGCGTGCCTCACTCGTGTAGTCAAAACTTATCAGAAAAGCACCACCCGAATAAAGTCGTAGCAGTGTGAGCAATGAATTTGTTTAATGACAATGCAATGTCCACATTTCTGCGAAATTGAAAAGGAGGCAAAAGCGGCTGTCATTGGATACGTTCCTTGTTAAAGTCGCACAAAAAGAGATTCCAGTGAGCCAACAGATAGCAGCTATTCCGTTCGCTATAGCTACAAAATAAGCCTCCTCATCTCCTCTCTCTCGTCTTCCTCACACCATCCATGATTCTTTCCAAAGGTAAAGTGCAGGGTAATTTGTTTTATGTATTTTTACTTTATATTTTGTATTTATCATTTTTATATGAATATTTTTGTGTTGTGGAACGAATCATCTGAGTTTACATTATTTCTAATGGGAAAATTCTTTGATATACGAGTGCTTTGGATTACAACGAAGTATACTCGCAATCCGAGGTTTTACTGTATACTGTATGCTATTTCTGTTTCAGGCAGCACAATGATAATCAAATGGTTCCTTTTGGTCAGCATGACTGTTCTCAATTTCAATGTAAGTTTGTTGAAGCAGTTTTTCATTACAGTAATAAAAAAAAAACACCAAAATTATACCCCACTGAAATATTCTGGGTGGTTTTGGAGATTACTTGCTTCATACCTGGATTATAATACCTTAATACAACAATAGAGATTGTACACTGTGTGTAACCAGAACTACCTTATGCGGTTGTCATAGTTACCTGAATAGAAAGTGTTGATTTTGGCCAATTCTTTTTCACAAGCTTGAAAAAACTTCTCTTCAAACTTGGCATAGTATCTTTTAACAGTGTCTTCATCTGTGACTGAAGAAAGGGGAACAGAGTTTTCTTGGTTAAAAAAACTCAATTATGCAACAAATAACACAAATGCAACAAACAAACAACAAAGTCTGATACTATACACACACACACACACACACACACACACACACACACACAGAGGTTAGTGTGATAACGCACACCAAGGTAGGCATTTCAAAGCAATAAAGATAAAGGCTGATATCCAGTTAAGCTGTCAGATAAGCTTTCAGCAGTGTTGGTACAAATAAAGCAACTGGATAGGAAGCTGATTAAAAAACATTTATCACGCAAAAATACACTACAGTTGTATGGAGCCCTTTCAGGAAACCAAACCTGGTGTTTGCTGCAGATGCTGATAAATATAAAAGCAAAGTGATTTACGCATGCGGAGAGTTAGGCGATATCACATCAATATTATATTGCGCAATAATCACCAAGGCTTCAGATGACGGGCGAAACATTTGGCCGGACAACAGCTTTTCGGTACTATAGACATGTTTATTTATGTCCAGAATTTGGAAAGCAGATCAGTAGTACGGCTAACACATAAATGAGATGCATTTCGCGACAGTTAGTAATCTGAATAAACTTGGCATATCTTTATGTTTATTAAATTCGGTTAACGGTGCACACCAAACAATAATGTTTTGGTATACTATGGTTTGGTATACTTCAGTGTGATATGCAATGTAGCGGGGCACACCACATAATACTGGTTTGGTATACTTCACTGTTATATGCACTGTAGGGGGGCACACCACATAATACTGTTTTGGTATACTATGGTTTGGTATACTTCACTGTGATATGCATTGTAGGGGGGCACACCACATAATACTGTTTTGGTATACTATGGTTTGGTATACTTCACTGTTATATGCATTGTAGGGGGGCACACCACATAATACTGTTTTGGTATACTATGGTTTGGTATACTTCAGTGTGATATACACTGAAGTGGCGGCTCAGCAGCCTCTTTCAAAAGTGGAGATATTGCGGATAAACAAGGATAAAAAAAAAAAAACATTGGTGGTGCGGAGTAGAGGCTTGCGCGGGACTGTTTTTTTTAATCCCGCTCCCGCTGAATTTCTGACCATTACCGCCCGCTCCCGCTGTCTGTTTCTGTCACTCCCGCCCGTATCCGCAATATTTCTGTCCAATCCCTCCCGCACCCACAAATCCATTAATGGATATACTGTATGATGAAATACGTTTATATGCATTAAATGTTTTATTCTAATAGAATAAGAACTAAATAAATAAAACAAATTCAACAAAAATCTCTCAACTTGGAATCGCAAATAAATGTAAACTGAGCCCAAAAACTAATCAGATATGCAAATATCTGCACAGTTATTAAAAAAATACAATAACCAAATCTATGCAACAAATGTTTAAATATCACATTATTATAAACAAACAAGAGCAGCTTAAAAACAGAAGAGAATCCTGAACCTTATTTCAAAGAAATACATTTAAACTTGCTAAACATCATAATTTAATACAATAGCTCGGAACAAACACGAATATATAACACAAAATAAATGACAGTTACATTGTATCCTGCCAAAAATCTAGGGACCTGCTGTCTATTTTTAGCCACCCGCGGCAACGTTAAAACCCCGCCCGCTCCCGCGAGATTTCCATTGGGTCCAGCAGGACCCGCAGGATCCCAGTCCCAATGCAGGGCTCTAGTGCGGAGGTACTTTTTAAGTCTGATACATTTATTAAACATATGGATATTCCGAATTTTTATTGACTAACTTTTGGGCATCATAAAATGACTCATTAATATTTTAGGCACACTACTAATCTGCTCAACAAATTGTGGGTGTAAAGAAAACATCCGTATAGTACCAAAAAGCTGCCATCCATTCAAATGTTTCACTTGTCATCTGAAGCCTTGGTGATGCATATACAACATAATATTGATGTGATATCGCCCCCCCCCCCCCACACACAAGTATAAATCCCTATACCAAAAACATAGCTTCATACATATGTTACAGCAGATGCCACTTATTCAAATACTTTCAGTAGGTTATTCAATTTTGTTTTCTTTCGACTGTGCTGAGGCGATCATCCAAGAATCTGTTGTGTACCAGTAAGTAGTGATCAAAGTCAGTCACAAGGAGAGCTAACAGGACATAACTGCCACGAACAGGGGTTATAAAAGGATAAGCAAGTTGGTTATGCTCTCTCCATCTACAAAACTGGATACCCCGTAGGGCACCTGTCCTTTACGGATTACCACATCCCAATGAACCCATCCATTCTCAAAGAACTATGCCCACCAGTCAGGGTGAAAATGTGCCCCACCACGTAGTGGCCACAAAGGACATCTATTTCCCTAAATAAATCTCCTGCTCCATACCCTATTGCCATATTAAACATACAGCCACATTCCATTAAAATGTACCGAAGCTGGGTTACTCAAGGTTCAGGTAAATACCCTACCAATGCTTGACACAGGATGTGCTATGCAAATCTAATCATAGTTAATACTGCATGGGACACTGTGGCTCCTACACTAAAATATGGTAAAGCATAAAGAGTGGCATTTTGATTTTCACACCCCTCAGATGAAAAGTTCTCCTTTTGAAAGTACATAATGGAACACTTTTCTTTCGAGGGGTGTGCTAGGACCCGGCTTATGTGGAGCACTCTGTCATGCTAATTTGCATCATCTCAGTAATAAAGAAGATTTTACTTTACCAATCCTGAGTTACGGACTTAGTTATCTTTCTCTCTCGAGCTAGGATGTAGGAGGATATAGGAGGCTTGTTCAGAAATATTTTTTTTCTTCCACATCGTTCAATAAATTCCCCATTTTCTCAACTCAGCTTGCACTTGTTCTCCACAAATTGTCAGAGAGAAAATGATGTCATTTTGTGATGAAAAGTGTGGCACCTGCGACCTTCAATTATACCAAACTTTCATCAAGCATTTGACATAATTATCATCATCACTTTATCGCCCGGCCCTACTTGTAGTAATAAATTATTTAGCCACAAAGGCTGAAACTGTTACTTTTGAAGATGACATTTAAAACCTGTCTTTAGAGCATAGTTAATTAACTAAATAACAGCCACTTGCCTGCCTTGTCCCACATCAGTTTGAGAGAGGTGTAAATGCACTGTCTACTACTCGTTTCTTCAGTTGTACTGTATCACAACTGATGTCAGATTTTTTGATAAATATTTTTTATTTTTATGTTTGCAATGACTAGAAAGGCACAACTAACAATTGAACAGAGGGGTTAAATCAGAATTTTGAGTAAAGAAAGGTTCTCTCATCACCAAATAGCCAGAAAGGTAAATGTTTCCAAGCAAGTAGTGACCTGTTAACAGAAAAAAAGGTTGACAGGAAGCAATAACAGTGACATGAAAGGCTGAAGATCAACACGTAGTTGTGACATACAAGCGAAATCGAAAGATGACTGCTCGAGATCTGACGTCTGCGATTAATGTGAATAGAGGGAAACCAGTATCTCTCACGAAGACTAAAGTGAAGACTGGGAGCAGATGGACTGCATGGTTGAGTTGCTGCCAGAAATCCTTTACTTCAAAGTTTTAGGAAGAAAAGGAGACTACTATGGGACAAACAACACAAACAAAGGAGTGTTCAGGACTGGGAGCAGATCTTGCGGATGGACGAAAGTAAATTTCAGTTATTTGGGGGTAACCGAACAGTTTATGTCAGGCAGCAGATAGAGAGAAGGGCAAGCAAGGAACTTTCCAATCACAGACACAGTAGCTTAGCCCGATGATCCCGCTAAGCCAAATCACTACTATCTGACAATATATGCAAATCCCCCCACAAGATTAAATAGTTCAACTGCATAAAATCAACCCATTGGGGAAAGTACCCAAGCATACAGAGTGGGAGTGGGACTCGAACCCCACCACGGCACCCTCAACTGCACCTCAATATTGGACCATTTTAGAAGGGTAAGCTGTTTTGGGAATGAGAATCACGTAAACACTTAAATGAAGTTTTAACAGTGGTAGAATAATGTAACAGGTTGTTATTTCAGCAGAGTGTGATTAAAATTAATTGCTGTTTTGTGCTTTATTTTGTACAGTTACTCAGAGCAAAACAACTGCTACACTTTGGCTTAATGATTCCTGGAGCTGTGACGGATTAAGGAAGAACAGAGTCTGACTGAAGTTTTAGCCCTTTCCACTGCTTCTTTATCAACAGGACACAGGCAGACTTTGGCTTCTGATTGACAGCAGCTACAGATTGTGAAATGCATAACTCTGACTTCAGCTACTGGGGAAAACCAGAAACCACAAACTCAATGAAGTCCTCTCTCTTGACATTGCATTTTTCTGCAGTTTTACACACCTATTTCAGATATTTTTCAAATCACAATTTGCAACTCTAAATTTACTACATATTTCATTTAACTACTTATAACCTGGAATACACAGCTGCACCTTAGGGGGAAATGCACAATCCCCATGCACAGACTTTTCTCTGCACTCTTCAAGATCAAGTAACAATTAAATTCAGAAATCTGTCCTAAATCTGTTCTTTTGTAGATGCAACTGGCTTAACTCCTCAACAAACACCCATGTCTCTGCTGCTGCATGCAACAAATGTTGAGTTTTTGAAGGTTTTAAATACTTTTACTTGATTCCTTGAATTATTAGATACTTTCTTTTATCACTAGAATGCTGACATTGGGAAAAAAACAGATTAGATTATATTAGCCAGTAACCTGTGACCTTTGCTTACTGATAGCCAGATTACCACATCTGCTAAAATAAATAAATAAAAAAGAATATGACTGAAGGAGTGTTTATCGCTACAGATATGCAACCACACTTGATAGCCCAAACACTGGATTTAAATTCAGACGGGGCTGGAAAAGACTCTGCAGAAGCTTGCTCATTCATGATAGTGCCATACCAGACATGTGCATGTTAGGCCCTTCTGAAAATTGGGCCATGTGCCACAGGGCAAATAAAAAAATAATAAGTTGCACACTTTAATATGTTGTTGGACTGCCTTTAGCTTTGATTATGGCACACATTCATCATAGCATTGTTTCCACAAGCTTATGCAACATCAACATTTATTTTCAACCAGATTTGCATTAATTTGTCATGAGATCCATGAGGTGTATAGCACATCCCAAAGACTAATGGAGTTAAAGTCAAGACCCTGTGGTAGCCAAATCATGTGTGAAAATTATTTCTCGTGCTCCCTGAAGCACTCTTTGATAATTTGAGCCCGATGAATCTTGGATTCTTGTCCTTGAATATGCCCATCCCATTAGGGAAGCAAAAAAATCCACTGATGACATAACGTTCAAGTAGATTCAGGTACTTCATTTTATTTCTGCATAATGTTGCTGAGCTGTAATAATGATCCAGTCATTGGCTTTTAAGTCTGTGTATTTAAATTCAAATCGTAATTCAATTTCTTTTTTTGTCCGGGCAGTGCATTATAAGTAACAAAGGTAACCAGCATAACTACAGTAATAACGCTTGATATTCATAAATCGATATTCAACTCGTGTTGATTATAAAAATCGGGACCTTGAAGAATCGCGATTTATGCCCAAAACAATTTTCGCCACCACTACTAAAGATATTGCACTCAAGTCATACAGTAAACAACACATGGCCCACAGATGGGTCAGCTACTCTGTTGAATAAAAAGGTTTGTATTCAAAACTTTTGAAATGTTAGCATTAAAAAATGCTAAAAGACAAAAAAACTGCTTCTTTTATATTTTCTGTATTTTACCTACCATAGTAATTAAGTAATTAAGTATATTATTATAATACTACAATCAGTGTTTCCTGTAAGAATAGAATTGTTGGTTAAGTGGTTAAATAACATTAGTACATACATTCCAATTTAGTTGTTTATAAAACAAAAAAAAAAAGTGATCAATACATTTTGACCATATTGCCCATCCCTAACATCCAGTGACTCGGTTCTGTTGCAATACAAAGATCAGAATTACTAGGATATCAAACAGTTTTGCAGATGTTAAAATGTAGAAGCTTCTACGGTTACCATAATATTATTAAAGCATTATGCAAAACAGTTCACTCATTTAGCATCAGGACCCACGATAGTCCTTGGTCAGTAAATCTTGGACCAAATTCATGGTAAAACTTGAAATATAGTTTTTGACTGTGGATAATAAACAGTGCTAAACATGAATGATGAAATCATTTTTTCGAAAAAGGGAAAGATAATTCCAGCCATCTCACTGCTATTGCAGTTCACAGTGGGATTTGCTTAATTTCTACTGACCTTCCAGCGACGTTTCAGCAATGGCCTTTGTGCATAAGACCTGTCCAGAAATCAGTGAGCAGCTTTTCCTGTTTGCCTCAAATGCAGGATATTGTCACTGAAAATCAATAGCATGGTAAGGGAAATGACTACAGCAGACCTATTATGTTCAGTTTATTCATTTTACATCTTTTGTGGGTATGTTTCCTCAAGGTATCTGTAGTTAATTTCATGATGGCTCTTCACATTGCTGCTTTTCACTATTACCTTGCACCATGAACACAGACAAGTACACCGTGTACTTCCTGCACTGAGAATAAATGCCTATTTTGCTCATAAATTTTCTATTTTTGTTGTGAGGCAGCATCAATTTGGGACTCCTCTAGCAAACGCTCATTTCACACCAGTCAAACCAGTGGTACCCAAGGATTTTCCAAAGAGACACAGTACCGAAGGAGTCCAGTCTTTGTCTCAGCTCACTGGATAGTGACCATGTCTCTCAGCCATACAGCAAGACAGGGAGCACCAGGACCCTAAAGACCCCCCATGCTCTTCCAATCCATCTGCTGAGTTCATAGGAAGAGTCACCAGAGACAGGAATGCTGCTGACGAGGTAGGTAAATTTCTCGACAAGGTCAACATTCTCCCCGCAGACAGACACACTACAGATGGCTGTGCCAGGGAAGTCATTAAATGCTTGGATCTTGGTCTTTATCCAGGACACCCACAATCCAAGAAGTCTTCACAATCCAAGAGAGACTCCTCTCTCGAGAGCCCCAATCAGAGCCTCCACTGATACCGCTAAGATCACAGCATCGTTGGCAAGTCAAGATCAGTACATCTTTCTTCAGCAATGGACACCACACAGCTACTGGACCCCACGACCCTGTTTAACACCCAGTCCATACAAGCACTTAGAGTAGGAGCAAGAACACACCTCTTGCGAACCCCAGAATCAACTGGAAAGAGGTTCTCCCTCCACTCTGCACAGAACTCATAGTACCAGTGTATAGGCCAGCAATGATATCCAGCAACTTCGGGGGAGGGGGATCCTGCAAAGTCTCAGGATGTTCCACAGGACAACTCAACTGAGTCAAACACTTTACGAAAATCGACAAAGGCTGCAAAGAACCTCTGCCGATATTCGCGCTTGTGCTCGATGACAACCCTCGGTGCAAAGATAGAGTCGATGGTAGACTTCTTAGGCTTAAATCAAACTGCTCCGGTCATTTGCAGGAGAGCATGTGATCACGCATCCTGTTAAGAATGACCCTAGCAAGGAACCTACCCAGAAATGAAAGCAGTGTTATCCCCCTGTACTTGCTGCAATCTAGGTGATCACCCTTCCCTTTCCAGATAGGGACTACAAGTCCCATTTTCCAGTCAGTTGGGATGATGCCTGACTCCTAAATGGAAGCAACGATTGCCTGCAATGCCAGGAGGACAGCCTCACCACCAGCCTGGAGAAGTTCACCCCGGATATGACAGATCCCTGTGGCCATCCCTACCCCCAACTGATTCACCACTCATGCAATCTCTGTGAGATTGGGTGGTTCACAGCTGATTGGAGGGTCAGCTTCAAGAACCGTGGACCCAGAGATATCCAATATCCTAGCTAGAGGGTCAGCTTTAAACGGCTGCTCAAAGTAGCCAGCCAAGTGGGTCAGAACTGCAGTGTCATCCATAAGGACCATTCCATCATTCGGTCTGACTGCAATTCTCCAAGGAACAGATTCAGATGTGCGTAATGCTTTGATTCATCTCTAAACAAGACGTGGGTCACTAGACCACAGATGGTGTGTCACCTGCTCACAGATTCGTATAACAAACGCCTCCTTATCTGCCCTCAGAGTCCTCACAGCCATCGTTCTCATCTGTGTGCCCTGTAGTACTGGAGGAGTCTCCCGCGTCTGCCCACAAGGATGTCCAACGATGTGGCTCAGGGTGCTGAAATCAGGAACCAGGATCAAGCAACCCGCAGCCACTGACCCTTCACAAAAAGTCAAGGAACATGGAGCTGCTTTCACTACGGTCCCCAGTCCCATAGGGACCAACACAATCCTCATAGCCAGCCATGTCAGTGCCAATGGTCGCATTGAAGTCACCCCTGACAAGAGAAGTGTCACCTAGTGGGCACTATTCAACCACCGAGACAATATCTACAATATAAAAATCATATTGATTTATTTAACAGTGCAATGGAAGCCAGGACAAATGAGTGTTCAAATCTGTTTGTCCTGCATATAGGAAAACTGTGACCAGACAGAAACTAGGCCTGGCCAAGAATGACTTCTTCAAAGTTCTGACTTTGTACAAATGCGTTAAATCATTCAAGGTCATACCTGCAATATTGATGCATAATTTGTGATTCTTTACTATAACTGGAATACTGTTTAAAGACTCATTTCAAAGTTCTCTGTCTACTGATAGCATTTGGCATCTAACTGGCCAATGAAAAGATGTTTTATGAAGTCATCTATTTAACTAGTCTCTATTGGATGTCAGAAGTGTCCAGTAAAACCGTGTATCACCTACCCCTCGCTTAGAAGAGCGTCAACTAAGGCTGTAAGATTTTGGGTAAAACATGCATCAAGATTTCTTTCACTTAGAATCAAGACTGATTTTCTTTATGTATTCTTAAGCAAAATATTCATTGCTTCATTCATTCATGTCATTATTATTAACAACAATAACAATGCCAATAATAATACAAATAATAATAACAATAATAGCAGCAATGCCAATAATAATAATAATAAAATATACTGTGAGGATGGATTCCAACTGCTCTTGGCCACAATTTCCCAACGTCTGCAGAAATGCCTACCTCTCCCTTCACTCCTAAGGACAGACTATCCAGCTCTTTGTCCATAGCATCTGTCCCCGACTTAGATTATTGTTTAGTATTTTTACTACCTTTTTGCTCTAAATATGGGCTCCCATCTTCCTGATCTATACAAGTTTATATCTCGCTGAAATCTTAATGTAGAATCGCGAAAAAACGTTGGCTAAATCCGGAATCTGTCTTGTTTTCAAAATGTTAATTGTCAGAAGTATTAAATTTTTTAAAATTAGGTTAAATTGGCAAAAAATTAAACTGTGTTACCTTTCTTCATTTAACCTGCATCGGGGGGTGTACTGCCGCCCTCACCTGAAGATTGCTATTCGCATTCTAAATAGCCGCATTTCCGCGTATTCAATTTGTTTTCAAATTGTAATTAAATGAACAACACAGCTGTGAAACGCGATACAGATTCATCCATATCAGCACCATAAAGGGGGGGGGGGGGGTGTGGCCAGGTATGAAAGGCTCATGCACACATAAATATTCAACAGAAGGAGATCAGAAATAGTGACACGAGTTAGGTTTTTCTTACTAATTTATCCAACTGAAGGTTGCAGCTATACCACACGTAGCCAAGACTTTGGTGATCAGATATCTGGGATCAAAACAAACTGACAGCATTGCTTACTATGTACTTTTATGATGTTTCTGTAAGTGTTCAAAACTGCATTTTGCAATGTCTATACTTTGATGTCAAATTACAAATAAAAATCTGACATATTTACAATATACATTAAAATCAAGATGACTATAATGGCAAAACAAATATATAAGAAGTAATTTATTTGCCATAAATTAAGTTTATGATATTTGAAGAAATGTGTGATCATGCCCCAGTCAGTGAAAGTGTGTTTCCAACCCCTAGACCCCAGAGGGTTAAGCACGAGTCGTTTGTGGGGGACAACATCAAAGGCCTTCTGGAAATCTAATTAGATCACATCGTACACCTTTTTGTGATCAGCTTCCTCGAAGAACTCAAGCAAATTAGTTAAACAGGATCTACCTCTCCTAAATCCATGTTGGCTATCGCTCAGAATGTTATTTGAATCCAGGTAATCTACCCTTTTCACTTGGATTAAACGCAAGTTAAACTGATTGGCCTATATTTTGCTGGACTACTTATATCCCCTTTTTTGAATATGGGTGTTACATTAGC
>JAODJX010000047.1:18443771-18458379 GCA_026776945.1 Isichthys henryi | reverse complement strand
GGAGGAAACCCCACGACGACATGGGGAGAACATGCAAACTCCGCACACATGTGACCCAGGCGGAGAGTCGAACCCGGGTCCTAGAGGTGTGAGGCAACAGTGCTAACCACTGCACCACCATGCCGCCCCTTGAAAAAACATATCAAACTCAAAATTTTGAGTCAGAAACGGTGAATTTTTTATTTTTAACTTAATATGACACACATACAGTGAGGAAAATAAGTACTTCACACGTCAGCATTTTTATCGATAAGGGGATTTCTAAGTGGGCTATTGACACAAAATAGATAAAAATCTGCTGCCATCTACCAGAAAGCTGAAAATGAAAAGAGGGTGGACATTTCAGCAAGACAATGATTCCAAACACAAGGCCAAGGAAACAATGAAGTGGTTTCAAAGAAAGAAAATCAAGTTACTTGAATGGCCCAGTCAATCACCTGACCTAAATCATAGAAAATCTATTGAGAGAACTGAAGATCAAAGTTCATAAAAGAGGCCCAAGGAACCTTCAAGATTTAAAGACCATTTGTGTGGAAGAATGGGCAGAATCACTCCTGAGTGATAGACGACTGGTCTCTCCATAAAAGAGGCGTCTAGAAGCTGTAATCACCAACAAAGAATTTTCTACAAAGTATTAAATAAAGTGTGTTCAATACTTATTCCCTGTGTCATTTCACTTTATTTATTATCACTCAACTTGTATACTTAAATGTTCTTATTTCTTTGTATGAATTCAATATTTGACTTAATGGCAACATCTGGTGGGAATTTTGTGTCAATAGTCCACTTAGAAATCCCCTTACTGATGTGTCAAATACTTATTTTTCCCCGCTGAATTTATGAATTGTTTTGCAATTCCCTTGTCACTACTTCCATTTCAAGCCTTGACCGTTCACTTAAATTTCATTTAAGCATTTTTAAGACACCTGTCAATCGAATGCTCCTACTAAAAAGAATTGGTGAAATCTTCAATGTTTTATCTCGTCTAAGTTCGTTATGAAGTTGCAAACCACCATTGTGGGACATTGAAACTGATAATACACATTTTTACATCTGTTTTCAATGTTTATTCACTCTCAACAAATATTTTTGAGTAAATAAAGTGAAGTGCATAAATTCAGCTCACGGGGTATAATATGTAAAAATCCATCTTAGCCAGTTAAGCAAATGATAGTTCGCTTAGGGTTCATCCGCACTAATGTTTCTGCTTTTTCTTCCGATACTGTTCACACTGTTTTTCCAGAAGCAGAGAAAAATTTCAGCGCTGTCCAACAACTAATCTTTCTATAAACGCATTAGTGCAGATGCACATAAATGTAAAAATTTTGTTACACCTACATCAGTGAGCTCCGATTGGGTCGTGCTTAGCTTGTGATCCTTTCTGATTAGCGCTATTCATTTAATGTCTGTTTTCCTAATTGGTTATTCTTCACGGGAATAAAGAACACTTTTTCATTGTTGTCATGGAAGTAAGCCACTATTATGGAGGATGTACAGGACACTACCTGGCATATGTTATTTTGCTTACTTGTATGCACCTAAATCATGTTTTGTGTTCATTGCATGCTGTTTACAATGATTACGAAGCTCAAACAGAAACTGAACCTGAGCCAAGTTTAAGTGCAGATGTAGCTTATGATAGACATCCAGCCATCGAACATTAGGGTAAGACAAGAATGCACTGAAACGAGGGGAAAAGAGTGAGACTGTAGTGACTAAATTGATGAATCCCTGCATTGAGGCTGCGATGGTTCCTTTTATGTAGAGCTTTGCATTTGTAATGCTACAGTACTGTGATATTTAGCTTTTGCTAAATAATATATGTGCATTTACTTTATACACATGGTTGTGTGTGAGATTAATCAACAGTCAAGTGTTTATAAAAACTGAACTTTATTACTAATCAAAGTCAAAATAATTGAACCAATATATATATTTCACCACTTCTAAAATTATAGAAAATTCTGGTTGGACAAAAAATGTGACATGTTGTGCTCGAGCTACAAAAATCAATATATAAAGGGTGGCACTTCTAAAAATATACTACAAAAAGCTTTGGTGAAATGTGCAACTGAAAAATCTCAGAAATATATATACATTAACAACCACTCATATACAATATACACAATTACACAAATGCTAAAGCTAATTAAACTAACCGACCTTTTGACTAATTTTTTGTACAAACTAGTCAGCAGGGTTTACAGGCAGCAACTTACAGGTATGCTGCTGCAGGCCCACCGACGCCAACCTTTGTATGCAGAACTGTGGTCTGCTTTCCAGTACTGAATAATACAAGCCATATTCTGAAACTACATGAAAAACAGTACAACATGCACTTGTTTTTGTTAGATCACCTAACTAAAATTTTTAAAATGTCAGCCGATGATATCTGTGCAGTCATAAGCCATATCATTTGCCTTTTACACGGAGCAGTGTGAACACAGTTTTTTTCCACCCACTCCACTGACAACGGTAGTGCAGACACAGATCTTTTCTTTCGGAAACTCCCAAAAACATTAACACATTAGTGCGGATGTAGTCTCAGACTCACCGTAGCATACCCAGAGTCAGCTCGATCTTTAAATTCAATAATATTAAATGAGCTGGATGTGCATCAGACAACACCAGTACTTGGCCTAGTTAAGTTCTACTTCGTGTCCAGCACATATATACCTGAACTGCCTAACCAAAAAAACTTCAAACAGCTGGGAAAGTTAGCTATTATAGTGAACTATAATATATATATATAGATATATATTTTTTTTTATTTTATTTTATTTATTTTTTTTCCAAAATTATTTTAAATTTTTGTTAGTTTCTACCCCATCGATTAATTTGATTGCTTCTTTTCGAACACAATATAATATACTAGGACGTAAGTACTATACATTATATACTGTGTATTAGGGATGTAAAAAATATTGATACACTTGAGTGTTGTGATAGTATCTTTTATGATACTGTATCCATTTTCAAAAACACTGCACCAATTTTTAAATTAAGAGTTTACATTCAAATATTCTGGCCAGATGGTGGTTCATTCTGTGTTGTGTTTAAACTCCCAACTGCTAGACAACAGTGTTGTAATCCATCTTCAATCATTTGACTCCTCCACTCCAACATAACAATGTAAACTGAGAACTGCGAACCAAGATGGCAGAGCACACAGGGATGTGCTACTGGTTTCTTTGCTTCCAGTACTGCCATTTTATTCTTTATTTTTATTCTTCTGTATTTTGGGTGTATATATCTTATATTTAATAATGTACCTTACTCTTTATCTTGGCGACTACAGACTTGCTCCAGACGACATGTTACTGTATTTATAATGTGACAATAAAGGCATCTTATTTTGTCTAGTAGTATAAGGGCACACTGTCACCATTAGTATTAGCTAACCTAGCCAACTAATAATAACATTACCACCAATGGCTGAATCAAAAAGAGTTACACCAGCTCCCTCAGAAGCTAAAATGTGGGCTCATTTTTGTTACCATGATAAAGAATGCACTAAGGAGATTAACAAGAGCCATGCTTTGTGTAAAACTGTGTCATGTATCCTGCAAGCACTTTTATTTTATTTTTTACTAATATAGATATATTCCTTTGCTCAAACTGGATGTTACAGGGACTGTGACAGGACTAAATGCAAATGCAGATCCCACTGCTCCGATTGCATAAAAAGCGAACTTTTTTTTTTACCCCGATTTTATGCATATGGTGGTGTTTTATATACAGCGACAGTATTCTTAAAATCAAATTTTTGAAAAATTGCAATGTATTGTTTCCTTACAATATCGCAATATATTGAACTGCAACCCATGTATCATACTAGACATCAGAGAATTCTGGGGACTGGGGCTCTAGGCAAAAAAAAATCCATGAGGGACTCCAACTCCGGCATGGTAACATTTATTACCTTTATTTTACTGTGAAGTGTAAATCAATAATATTAACAAAGAGAATTTAAGACACAAGACCTTCATTTTCACTTTTGTGAAAAACGAAATACACAAATAATGCAGATTTGTCATTGCAATGTACTACATAATCAGCTGTCCCCAGGGCCCCCTCCCAGTTTGGGGTCACAGGGCATTGTCTGCCTTGTCTGTCATGTCACCTCTGGTCATCATGATACATATCGTATCACCAGATTCTTGCTGATACACAGCCCTACTGTGCTTAATATATGTAATAGCTGGGAAATTTATTAGGTTATTCATGTCAAATATAGGCTACGTTCACAATGCCAGCCACATCGTTCAATTCCGATTTTTTGCTCAGATCGGATTTGTCTATCTTGACGGTTCACATTCATAACTACAAGTGACCTGTATCTGACTGCAATGTGAAGGCATCGGTCCTCCGAAACATCAGGCATGCACACATTGATACGTTTTTGTAAGTTTATGTGAGTCGCTCTGGCTAAGGGCGTCTGCTAAATACTGTAAATGTAAATGTTTTTGCACGGGTCAACTGCATCAACAACAAAAAAACACGTCATATCTGTGGGACGACTCATGGCATTAAAAATGGAGGCGTTAGAAGCTCACGCATGTATCACACTTTGGTCTGGAGGATGACAAACAGTGAATCACCTGTACATGAGCAGGTCGAAAAGGAGAGAAAAAAAAAAAGTCAGGCGACTAGCTTTTTCTGTTTTCGCAGTTATTGCTGGAACTGCTGCACCAAGAGATGTGTGGGTACAAGCCTGCCGGTGCAGGCTGTTGATGTCAGCGCATGCGTATAAGCAAAAAGCCACAAGAATTCCGATCTGAGCGTTCACAATCAGGTCACGTGGCCACGAATCGGATACGTATCCGATTTAGTACCACATATGAAAGTGACACAAATGTGATTTGAAAAGATTAGATTTGTGTGTCCACACAGCCCTGAAAAGATCAGATCTGTGTCACATTAAGGCAAAAAATCCGATTTGAGTCACTTCAGCATGGCAGTGTGAACGTAGCCTTAGTCGTAACACGTTATTATTTTTGTTTGCATTAGCCCATGCTGCATTTTATTTCTCAAAAGGGAGAACAGTATAAGCATAGATTTTAACAGAGACCTATAATA
Source organism: Isichthys henryi (assembly GCA_026776945.1). NCBI lineage: Eukaryota > Metazoa > Chordata > Actinopteri > Osteoglossiformes > Mormyridae > Isichthys > Isichthys henryi. The sequence continues at coordinate 18,453,300 of JAODJX010000047.1, read as the reverse complement.
ATCCTTCCTGGCTGTAAACAAAGTGAGAATGCAGGTCACGACATAGCACAGAATTTTGGAATTCAAAGCTAAAACCAAAACATTTATTTAGTGTCTCATGGAGAAGCTGAAGTTAGAAGGTTTAATTTGTTTTTAAAAAAATAGCTGGATAAAAGCATAACATAAAAATATTATAATTTGCAGTATTTGCTTTATTTTATTCAAGACTTGTACCTCAAAATCTTAAGATTGGACATAAATTTCCGCAGTCAATCATACTGGACAATACAATGATTTCATACTGTGGTAAACAGGCTACTGCAGGCCTCTCCCAGCTGCAGATTCCCAGCCTATAGCATTGCTCAATTTAATGTTAGAAATTAACTGAAAATAACAACAAAGTGTCCACGCCTCCCTTTGTTTTGACATCACTGGGAGCCTAAATTAGAGCATGAATTAGCAAGCATGCCATTTCAGTGCTGCCTATGACATCACCAGGTAAAGACTTACCTTCAATGGATGGAGCCTGGTCCTGAGCTGAATAAAGCATATCTTTGAAGGCCTGCAGGACGAAAGAGAAAGAAACTTATTTTAATGAAAGGTTATTACCAAACCATACAAAAAGCCTAAATTGTATAATACTTCTCATGGTCTCAAGTATCAAAGGAAACATGAGGAAAATACCCACCAGTCAATCATTTTTCCTTAATATCTTATCACATGTGATTCTATAACAAGTGGGATGCCTGAGCGCAGATTAACACATTTACAAAACTTTTTGTAGAAGAAGAAAAAACACCTAAAATATTTAGGTCTACACTACAGCAGAAAATAAGCAACATAGAATGAAGTCCTGGGTAAAACCTACCATTATGACACAATACAAACACATTCCAACTTTGAAGTTTGGAGCTCATTTAAATCAGAAATAACATCTGAAGTTGTGTTCAAGGACTAGTCTCTAGAACAAAGTGCAGCATAATAAAACCAGACTTTTTCTTAAAATCATAGCGCAAGAGGGGTACACTTCAAAGGATAACAGAGTAAAGTTTAACCCATTCATAAAACACTGTGGTAATATACAAAAAGTTAGAATAATATCAATGTACAAAAAGATGTAATATACAATATAATAAAAAATAACTGGTGGTTGTCTCATTTCAAAATGCTCTTCACAGCAATCAAATCTAAAATGGTCTGAGACTTGTTTAGTCTGTCACAGGACAGGACATTATAAATCCATTCCCATTTTCTGGTTTAGGATGTGTTCATTTCCCACTACAAATACACATTTGTATTCATATCTTTGTGGGGACCGTCCATTCATTTCTATGGGATAATCCTAATCCCAACAACAACTTTAACCCACCCTAACCTTACCCATTAGTACCCAATCAAAATACAGGACTTTTAGCATTTTTAGTTTTCCGATGGCAGTCAGTTTTTTTTATAAAACTGGGTTTATGCTTGTGGGGACCGAAAAAATAACTAACGTTAATGTTAACTAACATTGTTAACTTCGAAGAACTTCTACATTACAGACATTTTGTCCTATTTATTTTGCTTGATAATGATATTGCTGATACATGATTATGTGGTACTGGTTGCATGAATCAGAGCATTGTCACAGGAAAGAATACATGTGCACAGTAATGAATCCTGATACCAATACCATATCAACCAGATGGGAAAAAATGTATCCATATATCATGCAGCAGCCACAACGTCGGGACAGGCTTCAGGCCCCACTGTGACCCTGACCTGGGTAAGAAGTCAGGAGATGGATGGATGACACTGGCAAAATTTCAAAGTGTATGTAATGCCAGCAGATACAGATGCCAGAACAAACCAATTGTGAACCCTTCAGAAATGGGATTTATAGAAGAAAAAGAAATCCACATATAGCCTCATGTCTTTCAACTGAACCCCCATATAGTTACACACTATTAATTAGGGAGAATAAGTAAATCAGACACTTAAGTCAGCATAGAAACCATAAAAGAGCATAATACACAGTGGTGTAAAAGTAGAGAGGTTAAACAGAAACAGGTGAAAATGTGAAAAAGAGAAGTATTGGCCTAATAGTTACAGCATAGAGAACACAGGCCTTACTGCATGTAGGTAGTACCACACAGTTTCGGAGAGCATACTGCACTTTTCCCATAAGTAACTGTTTATCAAATGACACCGGAGGGGCAGCACCTGACAGAGGAGAGCTGGTCTGCAGTGACTTTCTTGGTTATTCTCTGCTGGCAGCAAGCAACTTGCAGTGCAGCACATGACCAGTAACGCTCAGTCCAAGGAGATTTCATGTCTTCCGAACAACTATATGCCTTTGCTTGTTTGACATTTTAACTAAACATCTTATGGAAGTGAACGAAAGAGTCCGTACTGAGATTCAAAGAAGAGAGCAATCTACATGAGTCGCATAACTGAGAAGCAACAAAATGACATGGCTCAGTCACTGTTCCTTTGCTCCTTAGTAAACACAAGCACATTCCTGACACGACACCCAGCAAATATCCACCCAACGTATAGCCCTGTTAATGACTGCATTTGCCACTCCCTCATCAAAATGTCCCTCCCCAAGCAGTCATCCTGAGTCCCCTTCTAAATTCCTGCCACCTGTGTCTAACCAGCCTTCCCAATCAGAGGCAGCTCCACAATATTTAAAATTTGTCTCCTATCCCAGCACCACAGATTTCATTCACAGACATAACTATAAGAATAATCCTTGCAAATCATAATAGTTAATATAAGCAAAATGTTACATATACATACTTCAACTTCTATCCACAAGACAATTTGAAAGCTCAGAAAATTGTTTTATTCAGTTTCTAAGATTGTAATTCTCACAAGATGCCGAATTCCCCATGCAAAAATGCTCTAAAACTGAAACCGAAATTTAAAATTATGTATGTGTGCTCAATATTTTGAGGATTGACCAAACTCAGATGGTCTTGATCTCCACAAATATAACCAAATATTATGCAATGGCAAAAGGATGTGACACAGATAATAATAATAATAATAATAATAAAAACAATAAGGTTCCATAGCACTTCGTGCTTTGGACCCTTAATAATAATAATAATAATAATAATAATAATAATAAACAACCAAATGACACAAGATGGGAGAAGAAACCAATATTTTAATGGAAATGCAGTTACAGGGATGTGCGGGGATGAATAAATTAATAAGGTTAACAGAAAACTAACAGGCATATGAAGACAAAAAAGCAATTTCTAAATTCCAAGGAACATCTTAGGCATAAGGAAGAAGAACCAGGGAATAGGTCAGACGTGTATAATGACTGGGCTGAATGTGAGCAAGAGTCCTGAATTCCCCCAAACTCATGCACTATTGTTCCTGGATTTAATGTATAGGAAAAAAGCAATATCAGTATATTAGTGTTGAAGTTTCCAAACACTGAAGCTTGCTTCTTGACGCATAGTAGAGGCTGTATCGTTTGTAAATATAGTTCAAGAAAATTGCCTTGAATCAAGAAGATCTCATGTTAACTTAACAGACTCAATTTATGGTATCTCATATGTCAGAAGTGCTTACTGTTGTGCATAAACAAAAACTGCATTTGTGTAATCAGGTGTCAAAATATTCATTTTAAAACAAAATGCTTATCCATTTACCCATCCGGGTTGTGTTAAGCCAGATGCCCAGCCCTGAAAGGAGGCCAGTTCATCAGAGGAGACACAATCACAAAGCTCTGCACCAAGAGAACTGGTAAATTGTAAATGTAGTGCCTTGCACATCGGAGGTAAACCCCCAGTATTACACAATTCACCATGCACAACTGAGTCAGAAGCCATCAACAAAAACTGTATTTTCCATCTGAAAGATTATATACGGTTTCATGCAACAATTCTAATGATTTCAAATACTTTTAAATGAAATAAATATTAAGGTTTTATAGGATTTACAGGGATAATCAGCAGTAGACCGACAATGCATAACTACCCAATTGCACAAACTACTAATCAGATGTTTTAAGTGTATTTTGTCTTATGTCCTGAATTGCATGGCTAAACTATACCGTTTTATGTATTAATATGGTTTATAGAGATGGGGCAAAAATCAATTTGGTAAAGTAGCGCGACTCTTTTGTGTGGCAATTCATGTATCGCCACATTGACCCCGAAATTTTTTTATTAATTTATAAATTTATACGTATTTGGATTTGAGGTGGAGAAACATTGGAGTTACTTCAACAAGTGGTCCACTAGTAATCAGATCACTCAGGATGCATTTTAATACCAGGTATCGACATCAGCAAATGTAGCTTTTTGTCAAATTACAATTTTAAGTTAAAATTTACAATGTTGTACTTGAAGTTGTTCTGCATTGTTTAAATGCTGCCTTTGATTTTTTTGAAAAGGATAATTATTCAGAGAAGGCTAATTTACTCATGTTCAATTCAGCTGCACAGCGGTATGACGTTTTTTTTTTTCTTTTTTTCCATTTTCGAGGTTTTAAAATTCTAAAAAGGGGAAAAAATCTGAAGAAGAAAAAAAACGTAGTTATCCAACAGGGATATTCGCAATATTAACAGAAATGCAATACATGTCGAATCAGCACCTTGGTATCATGATAATATCGCATGGGGAGGACACTGGTGATTCCCATGCCTAAAGTTTTATGTATTTTAATTTCCACTATTGCAGGACAATAATATTTTGACTTGACACAGATGTGGTGATCATGTGGACCATTAAGCATTTAACGGTCAACATGTAACATTCTGCCTATCGGAAACATAATTCTACAACCCATTTTCACTGACTGTTACATATAGGACGATGTTGTTGTTTTTAATAAACGAATTTTTTAAAAAAATAGTTATATATTGTAACTAAGAAATGCCATGGGTGACTTTCATCTTTATTTGTGTTAAAAGACAGAAAAATCGTCAATAAATGACAAAATGGGCAGACAATAGTAGTTTTCACCTTGTACTCGAAACTGCAAAATATGACACACTATTTTCCTATTAATCAAAACAATTATACGTCGATATCACCAAATACAGATTTTTTTGCCATAAATTGCTTTATGATATTAAATAACCGGAAATCATAAGGTCACTCTCAGATTTTGCTTTACGATAGACTCTTAGCTCCTACCCTCTGCTCAGCGTGCGTCAAACAAGGCATTATTAAGAGGCTAATGTCATCCTCACCGCTCTACTTCCTTTCTCCCAGAAATCTGCTTACACACGATTCTCCACTCCATGACAATGAATTGGGATTAGACCTCTCTGAAGATACAATTATCCTTGCCAGCTCTACTAGCGATCAAACCGAAGATGAAGGCTTGTTAAACAGATCCAGGCATTGCTTCCGCGGACATGCCAAAGCAACCAAACGGATTCATGACCACCAGTAAACATGCACAACCTGCGGCTAGTTCTTGCAGAAACTTACCTCATATTGAATGTACTGTTTCCTCCATTCGGGGGTAATATGCGCCGAAAGGTGTTCGGTAAATTTCATCCTGCACGGGTCCCTCCCCCTCCCGGACCGGGATGCTGCCCGCTCGCTCTCACCGTTGCTTTGTTATGTTGCCGGAGAATGCTAACCCAGCTAGCCAGCTAGCTAGCCGTACGAAATAATAAGGATTTCAACCAGCGCTGTCTCGTCTGCCTCGTTTCCTCCAGGTTCCTCGCCCCGCATATTATTATGCAAAGTGAATACAGGATTTAACTACATATTCAAGTGTACAGCCTGCCACTTCAGATGATCTAAGGCACTATGACAGCGCCGGGTGAACCTTCCGCTGACTGACTTTCTCCTATGTCCCTTTGAATCGCTTTCAGTGAACTCACATCCGCCATCACGGTCTGCAAAACACATAATCCCGTGCATACGTCACTACGTCACACGCCATTGCGCAATGCGTCATTTTCGGACGCCGATATGACGAAGTACAATGTCCAGGTGAGAGTATTGGGTCAGAAATTAAGGTTAACGGCCTTGTTCAAGGGTCTAACAATGACATCAGTACACCAGCCACATCATACAAAACTGCCAACCTTCCAATCATAGGCACATAACAGTAAATCCTAGAGGTCCAAGGATTATACCTCCATCCTTTTTATATGTATAAAAATGTCTACCCCCTACTTTGATGTTTGTGTATATGTATGGTCGGGTTGATGGCCAGTTTTTTTTTCGCTGGTGCTTGTGACTAGTGATATGGTGTATTGCAACAGCAATAAAGGGTTCTCATCATCATCAGGCAGAATAAGTTGCCTAGCGTTCCCAAATTAGCAGCATTGCGAAGGAAGAGAAATGATTGTCAGGGGGGACTCCCAAGGAAAGTAATTAGTAATCAGTAATCTAATTAGGGAGTTGCAGTGAAACCTGCATACCCAACAGCCCTTATGGATAAGATTGATAAATATTATATGGGAGGGGTGGGCAATCTATCATCCACTTACAGAATATTTTATGTATTTAAATATGTAAATGTACTTAGTTTCAGGGAGATTTTGAATATTACATTTTGCAATTACTCTACATTTCCTTTGTACCGTATATTAATAAAATACTTAAATAAGAAAGTACAAAAAACGGAGAAAAGTACAAAACAAGCTATTCAAATTTAACCGCTAACTTGGAAATGCTGCCATCTGCTGGAATTTTTTATTATTTTTATATTGTTATTATTTTGTTCTCGCTGTTAAATGGACTCAACATACTGATACAAAATTAAAAACGACCCCAAACTATGAAAAGGAGTAGTAATTCAAACGGGTCATATAATAATGAGTAAGTTCAACCTCACACAAGGTGAATAAGTTGTTATTGTCATCATAATTTAAATTTACATACCCACCATAAAAAACCATCAACAAAGAATTGGGAGCAAAATAAATGATTGTACTTCACTTGCACATTCGTTGGAAACCTTCTTCAAAAACAGGTTTTCTGAAGTGTTTGCTGCAGTGAAAATAACTGAAATGACATTTTCCTTTTATCCGATTGTACCAGTGCAGGACCTGTGCTTCAGATTTCAGAGGCTTGAACAGTGCCAGTGCAGGACCTGTCAGTGCACATGACCTTAAGGGTAAAGACTAAAGTAAAATCAGCCATTGCTGTGTACTGTGGAAAGGAAAATCATATCTGCTTAAATTTTCCAGATGTTACCAGTTTTTTCACTATTAATATATAATATGACACTTTATTGATCCCCAAAGGGAATTGTCTTTTTGCCTACCTCATGTTGCTTTCCATGACACACAGACACATATGTACTGTACGTGACAGTAAACTTGAGCCACCTGCAGCGGCATCAGTGGACCTGGGAGTAAAAGGCCTTGCTCAAGGGCCCACAGACATGTAACTATTCTGCAGATGCTGGGCTTGATCTGCTGACCTTCCAATCAGAGGTACAGTGGCTCAGCTTCCTGGGACACACACTGTCTACATCAATATTTGTACTTCTAATATATAGCTATATAATTGGTGGAATGTGGAGAGTGGGTGGCAGGTTCATACTGTGGTCAACTGAGGGACCTTGGGAACCCAAACATTTAGAAATTATCGAATAGGTTCAGAGGGAACAACATCTGTACTTTTTCAGAGCACAGGATCAGCACAAGAAGGACAGAGGGAAGGCTATGCAAAAACAAATAAATAAATTATGCAAGTAGTTGACCCATAGGGAGGGAACTCCCTATGTAAAAGAAAATCGATTTAGGACAGCTAGAGAAATATCAAGTATTCCTATTAGGAAGAGAACGGGCTATATATTAAGTAGTTTGTTAGGTCTTGAGAATAGGCATACTCGTGTAAGACGTATGTTATTGCATCCTTGAAGTCTCTTATACTCTCATTAGATTTGAAATCAATCAAAAAGTAATACTGTCACGTAAAGCCGGGGACGCGGGCAAGACGTGCAGGCAGGCGAGCAAGCAGGAACGGACAGGCAGGCAGATTCGGGGAAAACGGGGTTTTAATAGCGAAACGAAGGCTAGGACACATCTGACGCTCACGAACATCAATGACAGACAGGGAACTGAAGCAAGACACGGACTGAAATACACAGGACTAAAGCAAAGTAACTAGACACAGCTGGGTACAATCAGGGAATCACACGTGGGTAACCAGGGGGGCGTGGCACACGCGAGGAACGGACGAGCGGTCATGACAAATACAGCCAGAAATAATATTAAAGGAGAGCAGAGGCAGAACTCCTGGTAAATAAATTACAAAGGCATGACAAGTTAAAGAGCAAAAGTTATGTCACAGGTGAAACAAACAACTGACTGAGGATTCCGTAAACTCACCTGGCTTATATCCTTATTACTCTTGGGGGCTGGTTCAGGATGACTGATTCCATGCGGCAAGGGACTCTGGCCTAATGAAATTCTCAGCCATGGCACTGCAAAGAAGGACCAGGACTGTAGAGTAGTGATTGGCAAAAGGTAGATCCTGTTCATTTCAACTTCCCGACCAGCCTCTGCGAGATCATTGTGTTGAATACTGAACTTGAGTCAATGAACAGCATTCTGACATAGTTGTCCTGATTATGCCCCAGAGTTCATATAGATCTACTACCCCATATACCCAGAGGCTGAGCAGGCTGTCCCTGCTGTACATGTTAGTGCACCTAGGTGCAATTGAAGAGATAACATGCTCTTCACGTATTTCTCCCATCCTACTCATTAGGAAATATAGTGGTAAGTGGTGATATGTTCAAGTCCTGAGATTGGTGAATGAGGCAATGCATCCTAGGGCACCCATTGTCCCTAACCTACTACTATTCTTTCATTTATTCTTCAATCCTCTGCAGGATTTTCTTTGATTGATCTATCCAATGCCCAAGGGTTTTTTCAATTCAATTTGTATAGTGCATTTTCACAGCATTACATTGTCTCAAAGAGCTTTAGATTGTCCCTTGCCAAAGCCCCCAGTGAGCAAGCTAGAGTTGACAATGGCAAGGAAAAACTCCCAAGTAGGAAAAAACCTTGAAAGGAACCAGATTCAGAGAGGCAAGGGCCAGCAAAGAATGAACAAAATTATAGGGTCTGAATTTTATGATTGAATCTAAACATGGAGCGCAGGCAGAATATAGTGCTGCTACAGATGGCAGGATGAATAGTGGTACAGTAGCAGGACAGGCAGGAGAGACGTTACAGGCAGAAGGGTGGGCAGGCCGGAAGGATGTCACAGGGAGTAGAGGCATTGCAGGCAGCAGGATATCTTGAAATTTTTTGGGCACCAGGCAGCAAACCCCAAGAGGGGTGGGGGGGAATTTATGAGCCAAAGTAGGGGGGACTAGAGACAGTGTAAATGGTTAGGTGAATGCAATACGTAAGCTCCAGCAGATATGGCTATGGCAGCATAAGTAGGAGGGAGAGGTAGGTGAATGCAGGCATGGGGAGTCCCTGAAATGTTAGCACTCCAATTCCATAAGGGGATGTGAAGCTATAGTGTCAGTACTGAGAGTACATTTCACCCCCCACCACTGCCGCGGGGGGGGGGGGGGGGGGGGGGGGGGGGGGGGGGGGGGGGGGGGGGGGGGGGGG
>JAODJX010000047.1:18346515-18373389 GCA_026776945.1 Isichthys henryi | reverse complement strand
TGATCCATCTACAGTAACAGAAAGAACAAAGCTGATCCATCTACAGTAACAGAATGGTAACAACTAACCCATCTATGGTAACAGAAAGAACAAGGCTGATCCATCTACAGTAACAGAAAGAACAAGGCTGATCCATCTACAGTAACAGAAAGAACAAAGCTGATCCATCTACAGTAACAGAATGGTAACAACTAACCCATCTATGATAACAGAAAGAACAAGGCTGATCCATCTACAGCAACAGAAAGAACAAGGCTGATCCATTTACAGCAACAGAAAGAACAAAGCTGATCCATCTACAGTAACAGAATGGTAACAACTAACCCATCTATGGTAACAGAAAGAACAAGGCTGATCCATCTACAGCAACAGAAAGAACAAGGCTGATCCATTTACAGCAATAGAAAGAACAAGGCTGATCCATCTACAGTAACAGAATGGTCACAACTGACCCATCTATGGTAACAGAAAGAACAAGGCTGATCCATCTACAGTAACAGAAAGAACACAGTTGACCTATCTACAGTAACAGAAAGCTCACAGCTGATCCATTCATGGTAACAGAAAGAACATGGCTGATAAATTTACAGTAGCAGAAAAAACACGGGTAATCCATCTAATGTAACAATAAAAAAAACATGGCCAATCCATGTACTGTAACATAAGGCACATGGCTGATCCATCTACAGTAGCATGATGAACACAACTGATCTACTGTAACATGAAGACAGTGTTGGGAATTTCCGGTCCAGAATCCTGACCAAGAATTTGTTTCTACCAAAGCAGTTGAGTATTCTGTGACTGTGACTCATTATGCTAAACTGGTTGGTAGAAAAAAATATTGGTCTGGATTTATAGCTTCAGGACCTGAACTGCCCAATACTGCATAAAGAACATGGCCGATCCATCTATAGAAGCATAAAGAACATGGCTGATCCATGTGCCATAATATCAACAATACGGCTGGTCAATCTACAGTAGCAGAAAGAACACAGATGATTCATGTGCCGTAACATAAGGAACATGGCTGATCCAAGTACCATAATATAAAGAATAAGGCTTCTCAATTTACAGTAACAGAAAGAACATGGTTGATTTATCTACAGTAGCAGAAACAACACGGCTGATTCATCTACCCCAACAAAAAGAACACAGGTGATCCATCTACAGTAATATAAGGAACAGGGCTGATCCTTCTACAGTAGCAGAAAGAACAGGGCTAATCCTGCTACAATAACAGGAAGAACATGCCAGGTCTATATACTGTAATATAAAAAACACGGCTTATCCATGTACCATAATATGACAAACTCAGCTGATCCTTCTATAGTAACAAAAAGAACAGAGATGATCCATCTACAATAGCAGACAAAACACGGCTGATTAAATTGACTACTCAGCATTTAAAAAGCAGGACAATTGTTTGTAAATGTAGTAATATATCAACCCTGTAATAACCAACCAATAATTATGTCACCTAGTGTATATTAATTATGTATTATAACTAGATGCTGTCAGAATGACAATACTGCATTACCCAGACAGCCCTGTCACCCTGTCACCCCATCTAATCATCTAATCCCTACTCTTCCCACACCCCCCAATATGTACAGTCTCTAGCTACACATTGTCCCTCAAAAAACATATTTATACTTTATTTCAGCATGATCAGATAATTGTATCTCATCTGGCAGTTTGTGAATCACTGACCCTTACAATATTCATGGGAAGTTTGAAAAAGATTAATCAAATACTTTAATAGTTATCATATTCACAGGATTAAAAGTCTACTCAAACTGTAGTGGAAGCACTACAGTACATATACAGTTACCTAACATTAGTGTATTGTACAAACTTAAAATAATTATAGGCTTTTAAAAAGTTACATTCATTCACCTGATGATTTTTATTAAAAGTGATCCCACAGTATCCCTGGAACAATTATGCTTAAGGGGCTTGCTCAAGGGCATACTCTGAAGGTGACATCACTCTGCTAGTCACGGGATTTGAACCAGTGATCTTCAAATCACAGGCACAGAGTCCTAACCCACAGAGTCAAACACCACCCAAATGACAAAGAGAAACACAAACTAATTTGAGGGCCTCTCAAGCATCCACTGAGCACCAGCACCTATGTTATGACTGCTCAATGGGAGGATGTCCACCATGCGAGGCGGCAGGGGCTAGGCTGTGAGCCGTCATAGGGTCGGGGCCCTGATATCACTTACTCTGACATCAGGGAGGACATCGGGCCGACCTCCTTGGCTTTCTGCAAAGCATGTTTCTGATTGAAAAACTCCTCTTCTTCCTCTTCCTCCTGTCCGAAATTTTCATCTAAGTCGGCATATTCAGCTACAAAACTGCCATTTCCCCTCTGGCATGGCAGCAATACTTTAATACAATCAAAGTTCCATTTATATAGTTTTGAATGTACATGATTAGTAAAAAATTGCCATTCCTCACTAAATTAAACAGGTTGTCATATATACCGACCTTTGTCAGCTCCTGAGCATTGGCCAGGTTATCCACGGCGATGGCCAAAAACACATTGAGCAGCGTGTCTGTTTACAGGTTCATCAAGGAAGCTAATAAAATAAAATGTCCTTCACAATACTTTCCCTGTTCTCAAACAATTATCTAATTAAACATCCATGAATAATACTTTAGGGCAGGATACAATTTCCAAACAGTGTGAGCACAATGAAGTATATAGACGACCACATTCCTGACTGTACGCCACCTTGAGAGCGAATCCCGTTGTACATGACCTCATTCCAGTCTTCACCAGTCAGGATCTATGCAAAAAAATAAAGAATCACACACAATGATGCAGTGCCAAGTCAAAAAGGTTGCATTTGGCGACAACACTGCCCCCCCGGGGTTTCTCACAATAAAATTTGCTGAGCAGTGAGAGGGAGGATATACAAAACATGGTCCAGGTACCAAAATACAGGACAAAATCATATCATGTCCCATATTGGTTCAAAACAGGTTACAGCATTTAATTTTTCAATATGGGAAAATCTTGTAATATATGGCACGGATGGCAGCCCTAACTATATCAGCTCCACCTTGCCATTTGACAGTCTGATTGACCTACACCTACAGGTACACCTTAGCAATTTGAGGGTGTAAGCTTAGGCAGCCTTGAAAACCCGGGTCTGTGATGATGCTAATAACTCACTGTTCCACATACACTCCGCCTTAACAACATACAGACATACAGGGACATACCTGAAATACAGTCATAATTGCTGCTGGAAATGTATCAAAATTTGTAGGCGTGTAATCTTCAAATATGAACCTGAAAAAAATAATAGAAAAGCTATTTCATTTGGAATGACATATCTTAGATTGGACAACAAATCTTTGAAAATGTTTTCTTCCTAAAACAATATTAGAAATTATGATAGACAACTACAAGTTGTACCCAAAAATAATTTTAAATTTTCTGTGTCATGTAGTAAGTTGGAGAAACATTAAATTAATTTAAATTTAATTTAGCAAGGGGGTGGCATGGTGGTGCAGTGCTTAGCACTGTTGCCTCACACCTCTGGGGCCTGGGTTCAAGTCTCTGCCTGGGTTACATGTGTGTGGAGTTTGCATGTTCTCCCCTTGTCATTGTAGGGTTTCCTCTGGGTACTCCGGTTTCCCCCCATAGTCCAAAAACATGCTGAGGCTAACTAAATTGCCCATAGGTGTGCATGTGTGAGTGACTGGTGTGTGAGTATGCCCTACAATGGGCTGGCCCCCCATCCTGGGTTGTTCCCTGCCTCGTGCCCATTGCTTCTGGGATAGGCTCCAGACCCCCTGTGACCCATTAGGATAAGCAGGTCGGACAATGGATGGATGGATGGATTTAGCAAGTTTAATGCTGTCATATTGTGTTAATTCAACTGAGCTACAAACATTTTGCTGCTGATTTTTATTTATAATCAGCATCTGAGTTGGTCAGCATTGAAGGATACCACTTTTCCATGGTCTCAATGCCCTGGTGAAACGTTTCACCCTCCATGAGCTATTGTTGTGGGTCAGGCACACAACCCAAAGCCCTGAACAATCTATCAATGTCTGAGCAGAAACAGAGACTGCCGACTTGCGTAGTCGGTCAAATGTTGGTCAAAGTTGGTCAAATGTTCTTGGTGGCTATGACAGTTTTTGTACCTGATGACAGCAAAGCCCATCCAAAGCCCATCCTTGCTGTCTTGAATCAAGTAATTTTGCTTTTGGCATTTTTAGTTTTTTGATTGCTGTTACAGATCTTAATTTTTTTTTGTTTTACTTTTGAAGTCCCTGAGCAGGTTATTTAATTCTGCCTGTGTTATCAGACGAAGGGAGCCAGGCATAAAGGATTAGATATCTGGATCAGTGTTGTCCTCCATATCTGGTTTGTGCATTGTGGCACATCTAAGCTCCATGTCTCTCGTAGCTGTTTATGTCTTAAATATGTGAAAATGTCATCATGTGGCATTGGTCTTCAGTAGGCTTCTAATTTTTTGCACAGAAGCCAGATACATTTCTCTGGCAGTAGTAACAGTCCATCACATGATCCTTCTGTTTCCACCATATCTTTGGAGCGGCAAAAGCACTGACTTCCAAGTACCTCTGAGCCAAGCTCTCAGGTCGACTGCACATGATTCTCAACAAATGTGAAGAGCCCAGACTTTGCCTGGTCACCAATTTTACAACCAATATTGAGCTTATAAGCTACCTTAATATGTGTAGTCATACTGTGTTCTTGAAGCCTTCTGTATATGTTCTCCACAAATGCAGCTTTTGTGATACTGATGAGATATTTCTGCTGTGCTGAATGTTCCTAAAGGCAATAAATGCTATTTGTTGTACACTGCCTATGCTATTGTCCTCAATAAAACGTGCATCAACATGCGGCCAAACTCTATCAATGTAATACACAACATCTATATATATGACTTTAATTTATAGTCTGTCTGCCAGATACCCTGATTTAGCCCAGGCATGTCTAAGACAACATTTGCATAGCACCTGCACTGAGTGCATGTCCAGGCATGCTTAGGCTGACCAAAACAGCTTGCTTTGTGTACAATATACTGGTATACTTAAAATATGACAGGAAATCAAAAAAACACATTATATTGTAGGAAATTCTAAGGTTATTTTAACATCCCAAAAATTCATAAAGTATCTTGAAAAGTATTCTATTTATCTTTATTATTTAAAGAGTGTCAGTAGTAATGTGTGGTGACAAATCAAAATTGCACTGAACTGTACCTTCCACCAAACAGTTGCATACCCAGCAGTGCAAAGACCACTATGAAGAGAAAGAGCAGGAACAAAAGGCTGATAATGGACTTCATGGAACTCATCAGGGATACAACCAGGTTCCTCAGAGACGCCCAATATCTAGAACATGACAAATGTTTAAAAGGATGTTAAATTTTCTGTATATCGAACAAAAACACTGGAAAAACAACTGCAAAATACACACACACACACACGTTTGCATCTTCGTGGGGATTCTTCATTCCTTTCTATGGGAAAACCCTAATCTCAACAACAACAACCTTAACCATAAGTAACCAAATAAATTCAAGACTTTCGGCATTTGTAGTTGTTTGATTGTAGTTACAGATTTTTATAAAATTGAGTTTAGCTTTGTGGGGACTGAAATAATGGTCCCGACAATATAAAAAATAACACATACACAAACTTCATTCTGTGCTTGGAGAATTAAATAATTAACTAAGGTTACCAAAAAAGATAAATGATAAAAAATATCATTCTCCATTACTCAGGTAAAAGAGCAGTACAAATGTTTTGCTTGAAATATTAATTTACAATCAGCCTGTAATCGAAAGGCTGCCAGCTCAGTCTCCAGCCTTGTCAGAATAGTGACATCGCCATTGGCCACTTAACCCCCCAAAATGCTCCAGGGGCACTTTATAAACGGCCAGACACTGCGCTTGGATCCCTGAATATATATCTGTGTGTCTATGTCTCAAAGGAGAGCAAGATGGTGACAAACATGTAAAAATATGCATTCTAATGTACTTGTGAAAATTACGAATGAAGGATCATTTCATAAAACAAATTAGTTTAGTTTCAGCTGCTACCACTGTCATGCCAAAAATAATAAGATATACTTTATTGATCGAAAGGGAAAAATTCTTTTGCAAACAGCAGTGAGTTACTGTACTGTAACAAACAAAGACAAAGTGCAAAGACAGTAGGGGAGACCAGACACAAAAAAGAGTAAAAAAAAAACTACATTCAAAGTAAAGTTGAACTAGTTATTAGTTAAGATTACTGTATCCCTTCGAACAACTGACCATGTGCATCATTTGCCCCGACACAGTACAAACAAGACACACAGTGCAGAGAAATGTACAGAGTACAAAGTATATAACAGAATATCGTAGAGATACAGAGTATGATATGGCTGATATGGCGAGAACCACTGATAACTAGAAAAGAGGACTGGCAGAACAGCAGTATTGTATTCTCCACACAGCCCCATCTCTGTGCCCATCTAATCCATACTTCTCACAAACTCACCAACCTGTCGAATTTCTATAAGTACTGGATGTATCATCTGGAAATGTGAAAGCACAATTGAATTTAATATCCCCATGTAATACTAAATGTCTAAAATGTACACAGACACAGGATTTTCTTTTTTGGTGCTCTCTATTTGATATTTTGAACAATCAAATTAATTTTAAATTTAGTTACATATAACATTCGGGTTATTTGTGTTCTTGTATAAAGAAAACATGACCATCAAGCTAGAAGTTGGAGTGAAGTACACGAATACTACCTTTGGTGGCAAATTTATTTGCTCAAACATTTGTAATTCATGTTTCCCGGAAGAACTTGGTTTTATGTTGCTACACCTGGCACTTGTCCATGCAAAGCTTCAACTAATTCTATGGCAGATATTAGGTGCTATGTAACTGGTGATCTAATTCTTAATACTGTGCATGGTAAAACCAATATACAGTATGCATACTTTTCTGAGCCTATTTCTTTATAATAATTCATAATGTGTCTCCCATTCCAAATTTATTCTCCTGTACTTTTTTAATGGATAAAAACTACACTCTGTAGTCTTTTAGTTATGATTTACATAGTTACATATCAGAACATTTGTATGAATTTGTCCTTTACTTCAGTGTTACACAACTTTATATTTCTGGTTTGCTGTTCATTATATTTCAACTTAAACATACAACAAAAGCCAAAACATCATTGTAGTGGGAAAGCACATTAGTTTCCTTTGGTAACAGAGTTTTCACCGTTTTGTCTCAAAAGTTGATCAGGTCCATATCTTTACCTTTTTACATGTCTGCAAAGGTCGAAAAAGATTTGTCATATTATTTTTGAGTTATCATGCTACCAGGATCAAATGTCTGAAACTATCTCTATGTGGCAACTGCTTCAGTTTTTGGGTGATCTGTCTCAAAATTTGATCATTTAGAGTGTGTCACTCCTAAAATGTGCCTACAAGGTTTGTCTGAAAATGAAAGCAGCTATAGATTATAATGTTTTATGCAGTAGTAATAACATCCATCGAATACTTTTCACACTTATCACACTCACAAGGTCATGTGTTTCTCTGCTTCGCTTCTCACCCTTCCCTTTCCTGCCACTATGCCAAGCTGCTTGGAGCAATCTGTCTCAGAATTAATTCAGTTCCATATTAGCACCCATACAATGCCTCTGCAAAGTTTGAGAAAGATCCGTCAAATAGTTTTTGAGCTATCATTATGACGGTCAAAACGGCCCACATTTTTGCTAAGACTATGCGGTGCTGCTTCAGTTTTGGGGCGATCTGTCTGGGGAATAGAATAATGCATTATGAATAATAGCAAGGCAAAAACCAATCCTGAAGTGGGATGGTGGGGGATGGAGTCCTGATGAAGTGCTCACTTAGTGATCTTGAAGATTCTGAGCAGGCGCAGCGCTCGAAGGACACTGATTCCAAAGGACATGCCAGGTCGGAAGAAGCCCCACACCACCTCGAATATGCTCCCCACAATCACCTGTGTGGGTGCAAATATTACAAACATGTTAAACATTCTTAAGGACAGCCTTAAGTCTCTCAGTTATCACATAGGGCAGAGCGACCATATCATATACAGTGACCATATAGTGAGCAGAGATAGCTTAACAGACAGTATAATTACTATTGATAAATAGTGATGAAAATTAATTAAATGAGAACATAAGAAATTTACAAACGAGAGGAGGCCATTCGGCCCATCAAGCTCGTTTGGGGAGAACTTAACTAATAGCTCAAATAGGACTATATCCGTCTGCCTTTTGCTAATTTCAAAAACCTTTCAAGGGTATAATATTATTTCTGTATCATTTAATTGCTGAGTTAGTCATAGCTTCTTGCAATCATTATTTTGTACTTCTCCTTATCCTCCTAAATCTTCCAAGCAAAGCGAATGAACTCACTCCACAGTCAAAGCAGTTAAAAGATGAGTGGAAGTAAAGCCTGGGTCCCAGACCATACATCTTTAAGAACATCTCCATAAGAAACAGACCCAGAAAGACAAATTCTGCATAGTCTGTAAGGAAACACAAAATAAAAGTCAGTTGAAAGCATATATGGACATGATGCAGTATGTGTTGCACATGGTTCCAGGTATGGAGACTACTCCTGTACTCTAGTAATTACTCATGATCTTAATCATTCTAGTAAAAGTATTCATTTCATATTGTTGAAGGGTCTTTTAAAAGTTTCTTTCAATTATGGTAAATAAATATAAGTTAAATACTGCATGTTTTGAGCAAAGGAAGCTAGTACGAGGATTATTTGGCAGGAAGAAATTAGGTGCGACATACACAGGAAGATGGACAGCCACTCTGGCTGATTATGGTGCACGATGGCAACGCAGAGCGTGTTGAGGGCCACCAGGCTGAGCACAGTCCAATAAAAAGTGTGCGTCTTCACCATGCGGCGAATTGAAATGCGCAGCATGCGCTCCTTGCGACGGAAGTAGGCTGCCGGGCCCCTCCTGGCGCTCCTGATGTTAACCCGTGCTCTGGAACCAGCTTGTGGAAAAGGGGACATTCAGACTCAGACAGAGAAACCTTTACTCCAGCTCCTAATCAGTATTACGGTGTATCTGTGCGGCAGAAAAACCCCACAACAATAATTAAGCCTAAAATAATCTTAGCATGGTCAGGTATCGGATAATTAGGATTTGGACCACCCAGTTCAGATAGCTAGTGATTAAAATAAGATATTACATTTACTGATACCTACCTTCAGTACATAACTTTACCACATATCCATAGAATAATTTTAGTTATCATATACTTAGCAGCACTCAGTATTCCAGTCTGCCCATGCATGTGTAAGATGGGGGAGGCAGCCATGGATGGCACAGCATGGCTCAAACCCATGTAATATGTCCATTATTTCATTAACAGTTTACAGATAAAATTGGCTTCTATTTTTTATTCTATCAGGACACCCAACCAAACCCCAAAGCCCGATTTCAGACCCTGTTGTAGTGCATCCCAAGAGCCAACATCTGTTTTGTTTTTTGATTTTTTTTTCACTTCTGTCTGATTCTTTTTATTCCTCTGCACCTTCCTGCTAAACCTGTCATAATACTTCAGACTAAAAGTCCTCAATTCTACAGTCCACCCTCCCATTCCTGCCTTATATGCTCCAGTTAGCTGCCACAGACAAAGCTTTTTTGTTATGTTTTGAGACACAAAAAAACGAAGGCATGCTCACAGAGAACAAGTCATTCTTACAGTTTTCTAATGACGCCAAAGCTAATATTTCTACTAGTAAAATAATTCTGAAAAGAGATGGCGAATTGGTGACCGTGAACTCTTGCACTCACCCATGTCGGCATACTTGCCCTCCCCCGGGCCACGCCGGCCTGCTTCCATGCGACTCTTCTTGCTGGTGGCTCTCTTCAGCACTGGAGGGGCATCAGAGTGACATTTAAAAACCAAAATCCCATATAAACAGATGGGAATGCGAGGACCATGACCCAATAAAGCCATTCAATGACGTAAGTCCTGACTATGCTCACGCTGCTTTAAACATAAGATTTATTACATTCATTATGTATTTTAATTATGTTTTTTATTTGTTTTTGTTCATGCACAATGAAATCGGCAATAGAGAAAAATAAAATTTAGCTTGCACAGCATTTCTCCTAGGTACAGCAGTAGTGTCTGCATCAGGTTTCTTGACATCTTACAGTATAACTAACTAAATAATTAACTTATAATAAATTTCCTTAACAACAAACCATCTGAGCATGTAGTTACTGGATGTCTACATCAGGACTCATAATCTGTTTTAATACAGATAAATTAAAATGTACCAGACTGTAATGTTCAGAAAGGCAAGGTTATGTGTGTATACTATATTGGCTGCATCTATACAGTAGATGCATTTTCTGAACAAAAATGAATGGATATTTTGGTGGCTAACTGAACAGAATTAATGACACATATATGCTGATCATAACAAAACTTTCTTTGTCCTGGAGGAACTTGTTAAGTAAAACTTTTCTGATTTGGATTATTAAATAAACACATATTTTAATAAAATAAAACAAGGTTTAGGCTTGACCATGGTTATGATGGTGACACAGATGTACTAGCATAGCAAATTTCAAAGCAGACAATCAATATCAGAGGTGCAAACACTCAGTTTCTTTTTCTTTCTTAATTTCAGCATAGGGTAACAGTAGATCATAGAGACGACTCATTTTGGCGAATTAACGAAAAAAAAAATCAGATGGCTATTTCCTGTGGTGACAGATGACTGGATAGGAGCTAAACACAGTTCTGTTCTACCTTAGTCACAATAATTTAATCTATCTGTTGAGCACGCAAACATTTAGGTCATCGTCGCGTTATACTGGGGATGGTTGCCATGGATATATCATCCACATATACTTGGCTAGTCTGTGTGAGACAGTTATCACACAGACATATACTAATGTCCAAAAAAGAAATGGCCAACCAGAGATTTTCTGAATCACGAAAGATGCCATGAATGAATCACAAATCAAAAAAACTGACAAATTGAAGACTGATACAAAAGTCCCACTTTGACCTTTCACATCTAAGCAAATGACTTACCGTCTAAAGCAGAAGTTCCAGAACTCTTGTTCTCCTCTGCTAACATTACCTCTTCTGTGTAAATAAAGAGTAAAAAAAAAAAAACAAAGCGATTGAACATTGTTCATTCTGAGAAAGGACAGTAAATAAAAATCATACTGAATGACAAAGACAGTACGAAATTATCTGCATATTTTATGAATTCATCCTAATCATTACCTCTGCACATACAGTTAACATATAATTTCACAATAACTTTTGCTGTTAACCTGATGATGTGCATACAAGGACTCGTATTAGGCTGTGTACCAAAAATAGAAAATTCACTCTTTAGACAACATGTATACATATTTAGATGTTCAGTCCAGAATGACCGCTCACAGTCCAGAGCAAGCCTATGTTGAAGTACAGTACATACTAATCAGAATGCAGATAGAATCTCTGTGAGATTTGTGTAGGACCCCAGCAAGCGTGGTCTCAGCTGGTAGCTTATCGATTCTGGTGATTCACCACTCGAATTAGTGAATCAGCCTCACCTTTCTGTAACCCTTACTGAGTGGGAGTGCCTGTTAGTATAGCTTTGCCATTTGAACAAAAATGAGTTATTCATCTATCGAAATATTCACCTGCTTGTTTTGGATGACAATGTCTCGGAACAATGTACACTTACTGAAAAGTGATTAAATACTTATTGTCCTACAGAACCGTTCTAGACAAATTTTCCAACAATGTCCCAGATCTATTGTTCTATAAAGAATAATGAAAAGTGACACAATAAGGAATTACAGAATGGCATATACATTTTCTCTTGTTCATATTTTAATTAATATCTTATGTAACTAAAACTGAGAGTTGCTATAGTCACTTTCTTCCATACATAAAGATGATGGGGGGATGACAGGTGATACTCGTTAACTCCAGCTCATCGCGGCTATCATGCTGTAGTAAGGGGTCAGTAGAGCTGAAGATGGCAGCACACAGTAGGTACATCACCTGCACGGTCGATCCAAGCACGGTAACCATTCAGCTCCCTCTCCACTTGCTGTTGTCTGCGGAGCTTCATAAAGGCCCTGCGATTCTCCACTCTTTCCCTCTCTTTGGCAAATTCTCTGCAAACACAAGATTGCATTCACTTCTAGAAGACTCACAGAAAAATACACTACATAGCTAGACAGATGGATACTCCCATAAATGAAATGTATAATTAAGTCTTTTCCTCCATTGCAAATTATTGTGATTAAGCAGTTACAGCAAACTAGAAGGACTGGAAATGGGAATATTTAGACATGTTTGGCATTCTGAAGGGTTAAAAAAAATCCAGAGAGTCAATAGGTTTAAGGGGCTCTAGTACAGCAATTATTACTCACCCTGACAGGACTCCCAAAACCAGATTCAGCACAAAGAATGAGCCAATTATTATAAGAGGAATAAAATAAATCCAATTCCATGTGGGGCCAAGGGCATCGTTTGTCTGTGAAAAATGTAAATAACATTAAACATAAAGAAACACTGTATTACAGTTTGCTGCTGTCATACTCTGGAGATCTTATAAAGTATAGTGGTCTTGACGCCCAGGTCAAATTAACACAAACATTACTCTGTGCCTTTGAGAAACCTTGGTAAGTATCAACCTGAACCTGAAGCATCACCAGCCACCAGGTCACAGCTATACAACAATAATAAATTTATTATAATAATAAATTTCTTTAATGAATTGTTAATTTAACACTAGACAGTGTGATTTGTGCTCTGTTTTGGTAGATTATCACAAAATCCAGACACTTCACCTACTTCAGTTTTATTTTCACTTTTTTTTTTTCTAAAATCCTATTATTGAAATTAAAAAGGAAAGTTTTATTGTGGTTGTTCATTGATAGCTGTTCATTACAGAATTATCAGATAATATACAGAAAAAGATTCCCAAGAACATCTCTCCAGCTGCATTCCTCTTCTTTCCAACTGTATCATTTAAGGATGCAGGCTGTCTGAACTGAATAACCAATCAGAAGCTGCCAGCTATGTCTTATTTTATCTTTCTTATGATGAAATGAAACAGGTTTTCCTGCATTAATATGATACTTCCTGACACCTAATGCTAATTAATGAATCCTACCTACAGTTTCTCAATCACTGTGTCTATAAGTCTTCCCCTTTAGCTATTTTCATAAACTTTTATGAACTTTTACAAAGATGTCCATAAGTTTCCCCAGTGTCATGCCATCCACCCCTACCTAGTGGTGGTGATGTGACTTTGAGGGTTATGACTCAATTTCAATGAATGAAAGATTGCTGGTTCGCATCCCATGACCATCAAAGTGTTACCACTGTTGGGTCCATGTGCATGAATAGGGTTATCAGATAATCCATGGCAGAGAGGACATTTTGAGCTACTTCATGTTTTACAAACTGCTTTAAAACTGAAAGGTTCCTGTGCTTGGCTCAATAGTTCAGTTCTTCTTGTGCTTTGATTGGTTTGTTTCCTTGATTGAAAGACTCATCCAGCTGTTTCACATTAACATTAGTGACACATGCATGATTACATGAGACTGACCAATCAGCACGCAGCAAGAACTCAGTGCTTAAGTGAAGGACCTTTTAATTGAAATGGTAACATACAAATCCTGTCCTAGCTCAAAGTGTGTCCCCCCAATATGGATTATCTGGTCACCCTAAGCATGACCCTTAACCCCAGCTATTCTACGGACAGGCTGACCTTGCTTGCTGTGGCTTTGGACAAAAGTATCTGCTAAAAAAATAGATAATATATCTAAAACGCAAATATACCTGTAACTGCCAGGATACATGAAAGGTAAAGGATGTGCGCTGCATAGACTGAGATACAGCTGAACCAACAAAATGTGGCTGTATGATTGGATTTATTAAAAGAAAAGATGTCACTGATTATTATGAATTTCCATGTAATAGGTTATAAGAAACAAAGAAGTAAAGATAGCTTCAGAAGTTTGCTGCAGGAGTTCCAGAACAATCCTTGAAGATCAGCACCATTCATGAAAAACAAGGCTAGTAACAGCACAAACAGTCACACTATCGTGGTTGTCAACATATAATATTTATAGCGTCTTTGTTTCTGAATTGGAATAAATCATTTATAGTTCTGATTGATAAAAGCTAATGGTGCTTATGTCATCTGAACAAATAAACCATTTAATCCTCATTTGGCATCAATGTAGCTTTAATATGTGCATGTGTTCGCAACTAATTGACTTAGGACTCATACTTTAGAACAGGCACAGATGGCGTTACCATGGCAGCAGGCTGGCGAGTGAACAATCAGTACAATAAATGGCATGATATTGTTTAACAGCCCAATTTTAGGATTTAAGAGCCAGCAAAGCCACAATTCCAATGGAACAGTATTTTTAGTTTCTTTATTTTTGTATATATACAGATATGCATTGTAGTAAATGAACGAGATGCTGTCCTAGATCTTATCTGAGATGGCATACGATTCATTTTTTATTTCTGTATCACATATATCTACCGATTTGTCAAACAAAAGAAATAAAAGCAAAACAATTTGCCTATTTTCCCTGCGCTAAGGCTTACTTTGAGTATTCCAAGTTCTTCCCACAGTCCAAAGGTATGTGGCTCAGCCCAAGTGGCATTTCTAAGTAGAATATATCATGTGGCTGAACACCCCCTGATGGACTTGCATTCCATTCAAGATATTCCCTGCTTAGTCCCTTTGCTTCTTAGCATAAACATACCATTATTCTCTGCTGGATGAAACATTATGGAACAAACATAGAACTAAAAATAATGTCAACATGTAAGACTTGGTATAATCATGGTATAATAAGGCATTCCATCATAAGGACAAAAACACTTACATTGTAGAGGACTGCAGTCCAGCCCTCCATTGTGATGCACTGAAAAACAGTCAGCACAGCGAACAAGATGTTGTCAAACTGGGTGATGCCATCATTCGGTCCAATCCAGGTGCCGATGCAGTCATACTTGTCTGGACACTTCCTCACTCCACAGGCAAATTCTACCTCTGAGGAATCCACCGTCTCATTCTCTGTAAAAAGGAAGTTTTATAAAATCTTAATGAAAAATTAAAACAGATAAGAATAAAGACATCTGCAGTGAAATTATCTAGCATTGAAACATAACCTAAATATCCTGAGTTTTCCCCAATAAGTATATTTATCTGTCCCTAAGCAATAATATATTTAAAACACAAACCCTAGAGAGCCCAATATAAAAAAGCCCCATAGATTTTAAAAATAATCATATAAAACACATCCATTTGGTAATAAAGTTTCTAAGTATAAAGTACAGAATGAATTGTGAATCAGTAGCTTTTTTATTACCTCTGACAGGACTCTCTTACGGTAAAAATTGACTTAAAGTACCATATGCAGCAGACATATTATACATCCATGTATTTTCTGTACCCACTTATCCTATGCAGGGTTGTCGGGGTCCGGAGCCTATCCCAGAAGCTATGGGCGCAAGGCAGGGAACAACCCAGGGTGGGGTGCCAGTCCATTGCAGGGCAGACGTACCATTTGCAATTTGGTAACCCAATTAACCTCAGGATGTTTTTGCACTATGGGGGGAAACTGAAGTACTCGAAGGAAACCCCACAACGACATGGGGAGAACATGCAAACATACAGAACCAGGACAGAGACTGGAATGCAAGTGCCAGAGGAGTGAGGCAGCAGCACTAACCACTGCATTACCACACTGCCCCATTAACAAACTAAATAATTAATATTATTAATTGAGTCACTGCTCAATCATTCCAAGTGATACAGTCAATGAAGGAATTAATGTAGAACGATTTAATACTAACCATCATCGAATGGAACAGAACAGAATCAAAAATAGATTAAAATGCATTTACGTCACATTTTCAACTTTAACTTGTAAATTAAGAAAACATAAAATACACATAAAAAGATGGGCAAGCTGTTCATACCCAATTTTTCAGACACAATACACAATTTTTCATCTAACTAGTTTTTACATCCTTTATATCATAAATACTGAAATCCACGAGTTTTAGTCAGAAACGGGAGCATATGGCTTGTGAATAGCCAGAATGCATTTCACCAGGTAACAGAGAATCTTACCCATCTTACCGAGAATGTTTTGTGAGGGAATGCAGGTGTGATGCAGCTTCCCGCTATAGAACTCCAGGCCAATGATCGCAAACATGAGGATGGCAAAGAAGAGCAGGAGGCCGATCTGCAGCAGTGGCACCATGGCCTTGATTATAGACTTCAGGACTATCTGCAAGCCTTACAACAAACAAACACAAATTCACTCGTAACTTGGCTGCTGTCCTAAATACTGGGGCTGCATGGCTCTCCAAGAATGATCCTCCCTGGGAACATTTTCAGCAACAATTTTAATATCATTCATTATGCAAACAAGACCTAAAACTGTAAGATAGTTTATCAAATAGTGGACTCATATATTTTTGACTACTGTGGAGGATAACAGTATGCATTTACCTTATCTTGTGTATGCCAAATACTAGATGAAGAGGTTTTTCCATGTTTGGCATACTTAGTTATTTAAAAATTCTTAGTAGTAGTATAGTGGGTGCAGTTATATTAAACTCTATAAGGGTATTTATCGTGCC
Source organism: Isichthys henryi (assembly GCA_026776945.1). Lineage (NCBI taxonomy): Eukaryota > Metazoa > Chordata > Actinopteri > Osteoglossiformes > Mormyridae > Isichthys > Isichthys henryi. The sequence continues at coordinate 18,356,685 of JAODJX010000047.1, read as the reverse complement.
ACTTTAGACAAATGTGTCATGTATGCAACTAAATCTAGAATTCCAGAGAAATCAGTTTATGAAAAGAGAAAAGAGCAATTGCAGGACTTCACAGGTAAGTAAATGGGGATATGTTTGAGTTTCTAGGATCACTGGCTCATATGTATACTGAAGCACTCACTAGGGATCCCAGAAACAAGTTTGAGGGGCCTGAGGACTCGTACCGCCCTGAGGGTCCGCAGGTCCACGGGGATGTTCATATGTGCCCCTGCAGTAGCCAAAATCCTGAAACCACACACAATATAATCAGACTTTCCAGCCTCTGCAAAGAAAAACACATTGATCTGAATATTTGTTACATGTGTTGAAGATAGATCAAACGTACATGAAAGCTGTCTGTCTGTGCAAAATGTAATTCATTGGTTATTCCATCCATTCATTCCTCCATCCATCCATCAATCCATCTTCCATCACTTATTCGACTACTGGTGACAGCAGTCTAAGCAGGGATGCCCAGACCTCCCTCTCCCAAGCCACCACCTCCAGCTCCTCTGGGGGGATTCCAAGGCCTTCTCAGGGCAGCCAAGAGATACAATCTCTCCAACATGTCCTGGGTCTGCTCCAAGGTCTCCTCCCAGTTGGAGAGACCTAATGGTCCATAACAACGAAACCCATACTCCCATAGCACCCACTACAGGACCTCCTGAGGGACATGGTTGTATGTAGATTGGTTGGGCAAACTCCCATGAGCCCTTGTCCTCATGCCCAGTGTCCTTGTGAGGCCCTCACAAAGAGCTGGTCCAGTGTTCCTTGACCAGGATGGAAACTTCATTACTCCTTCTGGATCCAAGGGTGAACAAATGGATGGACCCTCCTCTCTAATATCCTGGCACAGATCTTCCCAGGGAGGATGAAGAGTGTGATCCCCCTGAAGTTGGAACATACCCTCCGGCCCACTTTCTTAAAGATTTGAACCACCACCCTAGTTTGCCAATTCAACGGCAGACAGCTCTCCATTCCTGATGTAAACAGTATGGATAAAGCCTGAGTTACCTGGTGGGTCGTTAAAATCTTTTTGAGGCTAACTGAAAGTCATTTTCCATGGCCTCACCAAACACCCACATCCAAGATTTTGCTTCTGCAACTGCCAAAGCCACATTCTGCATAGCTTACCAGTTCCTTCAAGAATCCCACAAGCTAACCAAGCTTGGAAGGTGTCTTTCTTCAGCCTAATTGCAACCTTTAATGCTGGCGTCCACAACCAGGTTCAGAAGTTGCCACAGTGACAGACACCATCAACTTTACGGCCACAGCTCCGCACAACCGCCTCAGCAATAGAGACATAGAACATGGCCCTTTCAGGCTCATCCTACATCAGGATTTAAGAGAAGTTCTGCCGAAGGTGTAAGCTGAAGACCTCCTGGATAGTCTCTGCCAGATGCTTCCAGCGCACCCTCATTGTATGTTTGAGTGTACCAGGTCTTTCCAGCATTTTCCAGGTGGTGATCACTTGACAGCTCAGTTCCTCTCTTCACGGAAGTGTCCAAGACATATGGTCACCAATCTGATACAATTACAAAATCAATCCTTGAGCTGCAGCCTAGGGTGTTCTGGTGCCGAGCGCACTTACGAAACACCCTAAATGCTCAAACATGGTGTTTGTTAAGGACAAATTGTGGTTAGCACCAATGTCCGATAACAGAGCATCTTTCAGGTTCTGATCGAAGGCCATTCCTTCCCTCCAGGTTTCACTGTCATTATCCTTATAATCTTTATGAAGTTCCCCACAATGTAGTACCCAGAAGGGTCGCATTCCAGCACCCCATCCAAGGTTTCAAAGAAGCCCAGATACTCTGAACTGGTGTTCAGTGAATAAGCACAGAAAACAGTCAGAGCCTGTCCCCTGACTCAAAGCTGAAGGGAGCTAACCCTCTCATTCACTGGCCGCTTACCTGCATGGTCCCTCACCTGAAGTTTGCTTTCAGAGCCTGAGCTGTTCATTGAGGTGAGCCCAACTATATCTAGTCAGTATCTCTCTACCTCTCACACCAGCTCAGGATCTTTTGCCAACAAAGAAGTAAAATTCCATGTCTAAGAAGGCCCTTGCCTTCGACTGCTGGGCAGGAGAGCAAACTCATGTAACTCTTTGAGCTTTGCCCGGCTGGGCAATTTTATCTCTTTTATTTTGAAGATTATTGCACAAGCGCATTACATTATACTTGGGATTCATCCTCAATCCTCCAATTAGCATTCGCTCCTTTAAGGTATCCCCAGAGACTCACTTGTCAAAACAATGTGTCCCATTCAGTGGGAACTAGTATATGGTTATATATCCTGGTCTTCTTCCTCTCTATAGCAACGTCTACTGGACCTTTGGAATTTGTAGTACTGCAGCTTTAGTCCAGTGAATGCGACATTCATCCAAGTATGCTGCATTGCTAGACAAAGCCTACAGAGCAGCAGGTCACTGACAGGCGAACGAGGGAGGAAGTGGGGGCTGAACACCCCACAGATGTTGTCCATTGAAGGGAAAAGCTGTGATGATGTTGATTGGACTTTCTCATGATAAGAACTTATATGAAAGTCAGAAATGTAGGTACCACCCACAAAAATTGATTCATATTAAAAGAAATGTTTCAAACTAACGTACATTGTGATTGATGATTTGTTGGTGAAAAAACCAGTATATGCGTAACTGAAGACAAAGACACTGCACGGGCAAAAGCTGGCATGAGTTAAGCAGCCCCAGCACCTATGAGAGCAAACCCATATCCACCATCCACATGAGCTGTGGGAATCACAAGTTGTATTTTTCAAAAAAAATATATACTGTCAGGATATTATCAAGCTTGTCATTCCTAAGGATTTCTGACAGGGTCAGAAAATGCACGACATTCCATGCTGCAGTAACTGACCAAGGTGAACTGATAATTAAATTATTCAATGAAGTGGTTATAAACTTTACAGTAACAGATTTAATACAAATGTGACACATTAAATTCAAAGTCTGTGGAATAAGAAAATGTAGAAACTATACAAAATGTCAGCCCTGTACTAGATAAGTGGTTATGGGAGAAGAAGAAGCAGCACAGTGGCTCAGTTACATTTCCAGGGCTGCTGATTTGACTCCCACCCCCGCTGTGCATGTGTGTGTGGGGTGGGGGTGCTTGCATGTTCTTCCCATATGTTTGGAAGCTTCACCAGAACTCTGTGTCTTTCTGTCAGTCAGTTGTCTGATCTGTCCATTGTGTGTGACTATGTGAGTACCAGCAATGAAACCTCAGTGCCAGAGGTATGGGGTGGTATTAACCCCCCGTAAGGCACCATGCCACCCCCTGCGTATATGAATCCTCAGTGTAACTGCGGAAAATGCCCATATGGAGAACCTATAGACATTCTCCTGTCAGTATACACTAAATATGTGGCAGTGGTGAGGCCCACAGCTTGTTAACTGTACAGTGGTGCCACATACAGCATCTCAAACCCACAGCGTATAGCTAATGAAAAGAAATAACTGCTGGCTTTTATATGACATATGTCTGGTTACACAAAGAAGTCCTCTGAGAAGGGGAAATAGATTCAGGCTGATTTATTTTCTGAGCTTATTCCTGCCCTGAAGCTGATATACTTCACTGAGTAATCGTGATAATCCATGTTTACTTCATCAGCCGCATAGTTATGCAATTCACATTATGATTTTGTATAGTGTAAGCAATTGTTTAGGTAAACTCAGAAATCAATAATGGGACAATAATAAATCACACATAAACATTTTTCCCATAAACACATAAACATTTTTCCCCCAGACTAACCTCATTAACCATCCATCATTAACCCCTACCTTTGTGAAGCAGATTGGACTCCTACTGTATATTTTCTTCCATGCTTTTGTATTGTGCCCTATAAGATGGTCCTCCAACTTACAGGAAAATTTGGGGGCTGGTGGCAAGATTGGCACTCCAGCCACCAGAAAAAACTCAGTGCTCAGGTATCAGCCACTGCATGGCTGCACTCAGGTTCTCGTCCCTGAGGTGGTTTGTCATGTGGTGGGTGTGGCAACACACTGTAATCAGCACACGACCCCTTACTTCTTACCTCATTTGTATTGTACGTATATTCAAAAGATAATTCCCTGCTAGATTCTCTCTCAGGTGATATGTGAGTATATAGCAGTTCTGATGTAATGTTTCTTGTGACTGTTAGGATTTAAACTAAACCATGTTTGGGCAAGTTGTTCAGTGTTTTATTTGGGGAAGGTCCAATATCTTGTACTATTTTCAAATATGGGGCACAGGCTAAAGGGCTTTTTAACTATATCACGCTGCTGCCTTATTTGTTCCATAATGTATTAATGCATCTGACCAGAAATATATATTTTTTTCCTGTAGGTGAACATAATCATAATGTATTTTCAACAAATTATAACATGATTGAATATGCAATTAATCACACAGCTTATGTCAGTTGATTAAGAAAATTTATCGAATTACGCCTTTTTGTACTATGATCAACATTATCCGTGAAATAAAGAAACCTCATGTGCATGTTATATTCATGTACATCTAACTGACATTTTTATCCAAAAAGGCATATAGGAGAGGGAAGGGCTACAATTGCTCCCTAGAATTTGAACCCACAAGCTCTGCATTGTTAGCACAATGCTCCATTTGTTAAGCAACAGGAGCACTGTTGATGCTATAGTAAAACATGATTTATTTTAACGTACCCACTAAACACTAAACTGAGCTCACAATCAGGCAGTCAGAAAACACGAGACAAATTATGTCCCATATTGATTCAAAATGGAACACAGCATTTTATTTTTCAATACACAGTGATAACACAATGTACATGTCCCACCTTATTTTAAAGTTGTGCTACACGACTTCAAGACGGGTGCAAAAAAAAAATAAAGCAAAAACTGTACGTTCTTATTTACAGTATATATGTGAGATTGGCTACAATCAACAAAAACCATATTTACAAATCAAATAATTTTTATCTCTTGGATCTTTAACTTAGAGTAGGTTATACCAATTCCTTGCCCACAAATCAGCAAAGAATACTGGCAAACAAGTGACTTTATTTTGTCTGATGGCTTAACTTATGTATTGAATGGTTAAACGTGGTTAATTTCTGTCCTTTTTAGACGTACACACACACACACATACAAACACATGCACGCACACACACACACACACACATAGATACCTGTACTCGTAACGTTGTGGGGACCGTAAATTCCTTTATATGGCTAAAATCCAAATCCCAACAATGACAACCTTATCCCCTAGACAACCCTAATCTTAACCATAAGTAACAAAACAAAATACAAGGCTTTGGCTATTTTAGTTTTTTGATTGTGTCCACCAATTTTTTTTTAATTTATTTTTTTCACTTGTGGAGACAAAAAAATTGTCCCCAAAAGGTCACATAAAAGTTTTTTTTTTTGACAAAATTTTACCAGAATTTAAGATATACAGTACATGCCCACACAAAAACACACACAAATACAAATACATAACTGAGACCAAAGCTTGGGGTTCAAATGCAAGGTAGCCATTTAGATAACTGAGGCTTATCTTAATGTATTAGGTTCACCAGATCTGTGTCTGTTCTTACTTTCACTAATGATGAATGGATTGCAGTGGACTAGAGATAAGTGAAATTATTAAATTCCCCTATAATAAATTTCCCTACCTTACACACTCTCCCCTCCTCTCCAAAAGAAAAAAAACAGCAATATAATGAAATATTCCCACAATAAATTTTTCTAAGTTTCCCATCATACATTTCATTGACCAGTCACAAAAGTGCTATGGATAAAATTTGCTGAACGGGGAGGCTAGCGACCAAAAGTCAACATTCACAAGGTAATATTTCATATGCTTTCATCCTGTCTGTTGCTACAGTTTTTGGATGATCTGTCTCAAGATTTAACCAGTTCCACTTGGGCACCCCTACAATGCCTCTGCAAAGTTTAAAAAAGATCCGTCAAAAACTATTGGAGTTTGTTGCATCAAATATCAAAACTCTTGAAATATCAAAAATTCTTCTTTTTTTTTTTGCTATCACTATACAGCACTTCTACAATTTAGATTTTTCTCAAAATTTAAGCAGTTTTAGATCCACATGGATACAGTGTCTGTGCAAGGTTCGAAAAAGATCTGTCATAAAGTTTTTCAGTTATTAACCGAGCAAGCACAGTGCCTGCAGTAGTGTCTGAGTACTGGTGCTAAAACCACATGTATTCCTCAGAGTAAAATAATTATAGCTGCTGAAAGATACTAAAGTAACACTGATGAGAATACATACAAAGACTAAAGCTTCATTCTTAAAAAAAAAAAGAATTTATAAAGAAAATGAATTACTTTTTTGATAGTAGAGTAAACGTGGATGGAGATGGGATGGAGCTGTAGGGGGGAGGGGCAGCCTACAGTGCCTGGCTGTAGAGCTCCCTAATGGGAGATCAGGGTGAATTAATAAGACTGCTCTTCCTCCATTTCTTTTTAAAGATGGTGCTGCAGTTAGAATCAGCTTAGTGAACATGGCTGAGGGGAAAACTATATTCTTTTTTTAGGTTGCAATTTATAAGATCCCCCTCATCTACCAGTTGCCCTATTTTCTTGCATGAGTCAAAAGAGACAAATAAATCTTGTTCTTCACTATCCCCACTTCAGCCCCTAGCACAGTGTAATACGGGCTGAGAGATCCCATTATTTGTATGCCATGGGTCAGGCTAAAGTCAACTGTGTTCATTTTCATTATTAGCTAGTGCTTTTCACTAGCAAAATGTACATAAAACTTACGTGATGTTCTGTTTTCTCATAGCCTACATTTCTATACCGGACTGGGTAAATTTATTTCTACAGAGCTAAAACACCCAGCTTATAAGGAACCATTTGAAAATAAAAATTAGTATACCTAATGTTAGGACTAGGCAGTTCTATACTGTAAGTTGCTTTCTTGTGTTGCACTGACTTTAAATCCTTATATTAACCTGAGCTACATAAAAAGCCATCAGAAAAAGCCATTATGAAAAAAATGCCAGGCTACCACTGCTTATTTAGTTCTTTAGCTACAAGCATCCTATAAAGGAAAATGAGAAACATTAGACAGAAATCAACTGACATTCTATGACAGTTTCATTATTGTTATCATAGTTTCTATAATGTCATTGCTCTTGCTAGGAAGGTTGTTTAGACATCTGTATCAATTGCATTACATTATTTCACTGATTTCAATGTTAAATTTTCATCAGATTTTATTAGAAATGCAATTACCATTATGTAATTTTTACACCATTCAAACATGTTTTTATGATTCCTGTTTCAATGGTTTCCATAATTTAGCATCATACTTTATACATTCAGATATTTTGTCTGGCATGTTTATATATTTATTTTTGAGTTTATGTATTATATTAAAATCATCCATCCATCCACCATGTGTATATCCTGCTCAGGGTTACAGGGAGAGCCTGTCTCAGGCAGACAGTGTACAGGACACCAGATCATTGCAGGGAACCCATATAGCACTGTGAAAATGACTTAGGCAGTCAAAGATGTTTAAAGCTGTTTGATATTGAAGTATACACTGATGAGCTAAAAGATTATGACCACCTGATGTCAAGCAAACAATGATGACATAAAAATGGTATGTGTCAAGGTCTGGGATATATTAAGTTAACATGCTGTATTCGTAGTTGACATGTTGAATGCAGAAGAAATGGGCAGGCGTAAAGATCTGAGTGACTTTGACAAGAGCCAAATCATTATGGTTAGACTAGGTCAGAGCTTTGAAACAGCAAAGCTCATGGGGTGTTCATAGTCACCCATAGTGAATGAGGTTGGAAAACTAGGAACCACAGACAGGGTGTTGGGCAGCCAAGACTGAGTGATGCGAGATGTGAATGAAGGCTATCCTGTGTGGTACAAACCAACAGAAGGGCTACAGTGACACAATGCACAGATCATTTTGATTATGATAATGGTAGTAATTTGTCAAGATACACAATGCATGGAGTCTGGCTGTGTATGGGGCTATGTAGCTGTGGATCGGTGTGCCCGGTCATTAACCTGATGCAACAGGAAACAGGACTCAATGGACCAGGCAACCTTCTTTCATTGCTTCAATGTCCAGTTTGGACAATTGTGGTCCATTGTAGGCACTGGTGGTGGACATGAGGTTGGGATGGGTACTCTGGCTGGCCTGTGGCTACATTAGCCCATAAGCAAAAGGGCTTGATGCCTAGTAGCCTTGAATGATACTCAATCATGATAACAGGATGATGGTAATGTCCAGCGCAGTGTATGTGGCTTGTTAATCACAAGTCTTATACTCCCACAAGCTACACATCAACCCTGCTTTGATGAAAACACGTCTCACACCGGAGCTCTGCCCAGTGCCAGATGGCTTATGAATCATTACAACACCCCCAGATTAATTATTCATCCTGGCTAAAAATCAGTGTTTCAGCTAATTGTCACACACCCAATCAAGGGGTAGAGACAAACACAGATGGGGGAAGGGAGGTGTGGCGAGGCTGATGATACCAACAAGCAACTGCATTTTCCTGAAGAGCAGATGTAGAAGGGGATGAATGTAAGACTAATAGTTAGCACAATTGAAGGAACAATGCAGGTTTAAGACCTGGATTTGAAACCAGAATGCTGTGGATTCAAATTCCAAGAAGCTTCATTATTATGCTTCTAAAAACATGTTTCAGCCATGCAACTGATCACAGATCCATTGTTAATTCCAGTAATATAATGCTAATTATAACTGTATGGTATTTTCACACAGACAGTTAAGGAAACAAAAACGATATATGTGTGCCATTAAAATCTCAAGGAACTTTCAGGGACCTCCTAGTGGGGGGTTTTGGTACTGAAACTTAGCAGTTCATGAAAGCAACAGTCTAAAACAGCTTCTCCTTGAATCTTCATTCTTTAAGTCATAAAGGAAAATCCATTAAGAGCTCCAGTACTGTTCAAAAGTCTTGGGAAGTCAGAGAAAATTGTTTAAATTATCATGTTGGTGTAAAACTATTGGATTATGTCAGTCAAGGAGTGCCAACTTAATCATTTCAAAATCTCTCCTAAAGTCACCCCAATACTTGGAGCAGCCATCCAATATAACCATGGATTTATTGACTCAACCACTAGCATTCCTTGATTGACTAATCAATACCTGATTGAGTTACTTGAGTAACGAATATATAGAACGGCTGGGATGCCCCTGAAGAAAGGTTTGAGAACTGATGTGATGTTCGTCTAGCCAAGTTTTGAGGAACAGATTAAATAGTTTTTATTCAGTCACTATTAAATTCTGCTATAATGTTAAATTGTATTTGAGCAAATACTCACTACCCAGATAAAACCTTTAAGCATTTTTTGACTGCCTAAGACTTTTGCACAGTACTGTATATAGCTAAATTATGAATAATTTGACCTTACATGTAAGTATTCTGTAAGGATTTTAGAATTCAATAACTTCATGATATGCTGCTTTGAAAAGAAGTTAGAACGCATGACCCGGAAGTTGCCGGCTCAAATCCCAGAGTAGCTGCATCATCACTGGACCCTTATGCAAGGCTCCTAACCCTGTGAAATGCTCTGGAGGTGTCGAATAAATTGAAAAAAATAACCTCACATGAGAAAATGGTGAATAAAGCATCACTTTGATTACATCAATAGGCAAATATATATAACATTTTTCTGTCACTAAATGTTATGATCACAATTTTTTCAGGGAAGCTTTTATGAAATGCCTGTACAATCAAAGCCTCTTGTCTCCAAAAGCAAACATTTAATGCTCCATATAAGCTGTCCCTGACATCTTCACCTCCACCCCATCAAAAACTATATAGTGAACCCTTCCACAGACATCATGAAATATATGTTGTGCAAAGCATGTCCGTGCCGTGTCAGGAAACAGACTTGATAACACATCTAATAACCTATATACTAATTCAGTACAGGGTGACAGAGCTCTGGAGCACAGGGCGTTAGAAAGGGGATACCCTCACACGACAAACGCTCATACTAGAAAAACCAGCCCACCTCTCTTATGGTCTGCAGAAGAAAACCCATGAAACATGCAGAAATACAGAGGAAGATCGTGATTCACAAATCACAGTTTGGGGGGGGGGGGGGGCAAAGGTGTCAAATTTAAAGTTTTTTTTTTGTT
>JAODJX010000047.1:18257583-18278426 GCA_026776945.1 Isichthys henryi | reverse complement strand
GCATGTTCGAATCGCACATAATTTGTACATTAATAGGGTGAAAGTGCTTTCTATTTACATAAGCAAGTTCGTTCTCTAAAGGTTCTTTTATAGCAATGTGAGTGCAGTCGATGGCTCCGATTACATTGGGAAAACCAGACATCGCTGCAAATTATGCTTTAATGTTTGCCTGTTCAACCACAGTGTAAGAATATTTTATATATCTGGGCGACAAGCGGATTATGCCGTCCCATACAGCTGGCATGGCGGACTTGGTGTTGACTAAATCACTATGATCCCTGAAGAATCTTCCAATTCTTCCATAAGCTACGTCTTCCAATAACGCAAGAGGTGCCATGGCGGTTGTAATAGTTCGGTCATTTTCTGCACCGTTTTATTGTTATAAATTGAATAAAAATCAGGTGCCGTACATTTGTAAACAACATACAATTAATGTCGGTGTATTGGATAAAGTCAACGTCATGATTGTGAGTTTATAAAGGGAAACCACAGTAACAATGACTTACCCTGGGAGCTGTCCATGTACAAAACCGAGCAGAAACGTGCGTACGTCATGTGTGGAGCTGCCGTGAGAATGTGCGTAGCGGTAAGCTAAGTTTTGTTTTTATACATCTCGACATGAGCGTGGAAATGGACGTACGCAACATTTTTGTGCGTACGCACCATTTATACATGAGGCCCCTGGTCACATATTACTTTAGATTTCGTGACTGGACTTCTATTGTCCAACGGGAACATGGGGGCGCTTACTGTGGTTGATAGATTTTCCAAGACAGTCCATTTCATTCCTATTCCTTAGCTCCCTTCGGCCAAAAAAACTGCCCAGCTGTTAGTCGATCATGTTTTTAAGCTCTACGGTCTGCCAACTGACATTGTCTCTGATAGGAGTCCCCAGTTGCTATGCAATTTTTGGCAGGAATTCTGCAAACTGCTCGGTGCCACTACAAGCTTGTCCTCAGGATTTCATCCCCAGTCCAATGGTAAGACTGAGCGTGCTAATCAGGACATAGAGCAAATGTTGCGTTGCCTGGCCTCACTCCCTCAGTACATGGTGTACTTATCTGTCCTGGGCAGCATACAGTTTGCGCACAATTCTCTACCCGTGTCTGCTACAGGTCTTTCACCCTTCCAGTGCTGCCTGGGGTATCAGCCACCGCTATTTCCAGGCTTAGAAAGAGAGGTCACAGTTCAAGCAGTGCATCATTTCCTGCAACACTGTCGTTGTTATAGCCCAGGGCCTGGATGGTACATTATGCTAACAGGCGCCGCTCTCGCGCTCCTGTCTACTGAGTGGGTCAGAACGTCTGGCTTAGCACTTGATATTTACCGCTGCATGTCCAATCACACAAGTTAGCTCCTCGTTTTGTTGGCCATTTCCAGTATCCAAGGTTGTTAATCCCTCAGGGTCTGCCTCCAGTTGCCGCGATCCATGCGGCATGTGCACCCGGCTTCGGCCCCGTGCTACTAGTCCTCTGGCTTCTCCTGCGCCCTCCCCCTCCCTGGTTGGTGAATGGTGGTGAAAAATTTGCTGTCCGTTGGCTGTTGGATGTCTGTCACAGGGGACGGGACCTCCAGTACCTGGTGGACTGGGAGGATTACAACCCTGAAGAGCGTTCCTGGGTACTGGCCTGTTTTGTTTTTGATCCATCGTTGGTCTCTGATCTCCAACATCGTCGCCCGGATCTCTGGCCTCATCCACCAGGAGGTGGTCGTTGGAGGAGGGGTACTGTCATGGATAGCTCCGGAAAATCCTTATCAACATCCCAGCCACACCCCCCGAGGATTCCAACGGATAGGGCTTCCCTAAGGTGATGAGCACTATCACCCCATTTTCTGGTTTTGCTGGTTGCTCCGGTTTAAGACATACCTATCCCAGCTCTTTGAAGTTCCCTCTTGATCAGTTTCCTATTTCTGGTGACCCAGTTTGCTGATCTACCTGAGATCTTCATGATGTGCCCTGAGTTCGAGCAATTTCCCTTGTGTCCAGTTCCCTGTGTATCAACTCCTGCCTTGCCTCCTAGATTCTGTGCTTCTCCTCCTGGAACTGACGTCAATCACCCGACCCTCTCCCGGATTACCGACCTCAGTCTTCGGCTCTGCCCCCCCCCCAGTTACCTTAACCCAAAGCTGATCTGGGTCAGTGTCCGTCTTCTAATATACACAACAGGTATTTTATTATTAAATAACTAAAACAAAAAAAATATTATTTATTACTATTAATAATAATAGTAGTAGTTATTTTATTTTTTTTCCTGTGGTTATTGTTATGCTTGTTTTAATTCCTCTCTTTTAAATGTTTGTAACACACTTTGTAAACCCTGTGGTTAAAACAGTGCTATGTAAATAAAGATTGATTGTTTGACTAATTGATAGATATGCAAAGTTAAACTATGAGCTTGAATTGAATTGGTCACAATTAATACATTTGTGCTTGCAACAAATATATGTCTATAGTGCCCTACAAAAATGTCTGTGACAGCTCTGCGGTGCTTAATGTAAACCTGAAATGTTCTTTTTTGGCTTTCAAATCCATAAAAGGCAGAAAGTCTGTGGTTTTTGTTTCCTGAAAGCAATTGTTCATCGAGCCATATAAATCAAGTCTCAGCAAAACTCAGTATGATGGTCATATATGAACAGAAGCTGTGCATAGCAATGTTTTAGAAACTGGAGGATGTAGGCAATATGGCATAAAAATGGTAATACTGTGAAATCAAAATGCATAGATGTACAACAGGTGTTTAACTAATATTTAAAAACGAATTACAAAAATAAAAATCTAAAATAGTGATTATGTGATTATGACCCAAATTAAGATGCTGTAGATTAGCCATTCTAGAACAGTATGAACTGACAAAAAAAATCATTTGCAAGGAATTTTCTAATCTGAAAACGCATATTTGTAACATCCTACCCATCATGTCTGCCTGACCCTCCTGTCTCATATCTGATGTGGTTTGATGAGCCACGCCTGTTGCCCCCCCATTAGTCTGTCTCATCAGCCCCAGTCAGGTCATTAACATTGCTCCTCCTATCTACCTGTGTCCTTCCTGATACATGTCTTCCTATTTATTTCCCTGTTCCTGTTTTGACCCCCCAAAACAACCCCTTTTTCCCCAAATGCCCGAGTCTATCCATTTAATGTCACAATAATATTATATGTCTCGTAGTTATACATACATTACAATTCAAAAGTTTAGGGTCAGTTTCCTTGCTTTTAAGAAAACGTTTTTTGTCCATTAAAATAACTCAAAGTACTGTGTAGACATTCTTAATGTTGTAGATGTTTATCCTAGTCAGAAATGGCTGTTTTTAATGGAATACTTACATAGGTGTACAGAGGCCCATTATCAGTAACACTTAATCTTGTGATCCAGTGGAATGTTGTGTTTGGTAATGCAAGTTTATCATTCTAAAAGGTTCATTGATCATTAGAAAACCCTTTTGCAATTATGTTAGCAGAGATGAAAATTGCTGTGCCGATTAAAGAAGCAATAAAACTGGCCTTCTTTGGTCGAGTTGAGTATCTGGAGCATCAGCAATTGTGGGTTTTATTACAAGCTCAGAATGGTCTGAAACAAAAAACTTTCTTGTGAAACAATTTCTTGTCAATCTATTCTTGTTCTGAGAGGTGAAGGCTATTCCATGTGAGAAATTGCCAGCAAACTGAGAGTCTGGTATAATGCTGTGTATTACTCCCTTCACAGAGTAGAGCATACTGGCTCTAACCACAACAGAAAGAGGAGAGTGAGGCCCTGGTGCACAAATGAGCCAGAGGACAAATACACTATATTGCCAAAAGTATTGGGAAACCCCACCAAATCATTGAATTCTGGTGTTCGAAACACTTCCATAACCACAGGTCTATAAAATAAAGCACTTAGGCATGCAGACTGCTTCTACAAACATTTGGAAAAGAATGTGTCACTCTCAGGAGTGTCATTGACTCCCCTCAAGCACCTACAGTGTTAGGCCACTCTTGGCTCGTTAAACATAATCCTCATCTAGACTGGAAGAAAGGATCCATTATGGGTTGGAGCCCTTTTTGCAATGCTCAGTGTCTCCGCACAGCTCTTCTTTCAGTTGTTCCTAAGGAGAAGGAGTCTTCTGACCTGTCTTCAGTTCCTGCAGACTACCTGGACTTAAAACTGGTATTCAGTAAGTCCCGGGTTTCCTCTCTTCCTCCACATCATCATTTCAACTGTACTATTAACCTCCTACCTGGCACCTCGCCTCCTAGAAACCATTTGTACTCCCTGTCTGTCCCTGAAAGAAAGGCTATGAATGACTATACAGGTATCAGCAGTGCTTTAGCATCAGGAATAATTCGGCGCGAATCATCTCTAGCAGGTGCCGGTTTCTTCGTTGTGCAGAAAGAGGATGGCTCCCTTCGGCCTTGTATTGACTATTGTGGCCTGAACCAGATCAGAGTCAAGAATCGAAATCCCCTACCTCTGTTTCCTCACTCCTTGATTTACTTCAGGGTGCCAGGTGGTTCACTAAATTGGACTTACAGAGCGCCTTTCATTTGGTTAGAATCCGCAAGAAGGATGATTGCCTTTAATATGCCCTCTGGACACTATGAATACTTAGTTGTGCCTTTTGGGTTAACTAATGCACCAGCCGTATTCAAGGGCTGATTTACTACATAACATGTAGTGGGGGACATGTTGGACAAGTTGGGACATGTTGGACAAGTTTGTCTTCATTTACCTTGATGTTTTTTTCCCCAAACTAAACAGGATCATGTCCTACACGTTTGAGAGGTGCTCCAACGACTGCTGGTTAATAAGTTATATGTCAATGTGGAGAAATGTGAGTTTCACTATCAATCAGTATCCTTTCTTGGGTTTATTCTTGGGGAGGGGTCAGTTCAGATGGATCCAGAGAAGATCCGAACGGTCGCGGAGTGGCCCCAACCACGCAACCGGAAGGAGGTACAGCGTTTCCTGGGTTTTGAAAGTTTTACTGCTGTTTTATTCAGGGATATAGTACCATTGTTGCCCCTCTCACGGCACCCTCCACCAAGGTCCGTTTTCAGTGGTCCCAGGAAGCACAACAGGCATTCATTAATGAATCAAGAAGTTTCACCTAGACTCCTATTCTTCAGAACCCTGATCCCTCTCGACAGTTTGTAGTGGAGGTGGATGCTTCCGGTACTGGAGTGGGGGCTTTTCTTTCCCAGAGGCATGTTTCAGACAATAAGTTGCATCCTTGTGCTTTTTTCCCCATAAGTTAATCCTGGCCGAAAGGAACTAAGGATATTCCTGGCTTTGGAGGAGTGGCAGCAGTGGCGTGAAGGCACTAAGGACCCTTTTCTGATTCCAATGGACCACAAGAATCTGGAATACCTACAGTCAGCATAGCAACTCAATGCCTACCAGGCTAGTTGGTCACTATTTTTTTTGTCGTTTTTTCTCTTTCAGACTAGACTCCAAGAACTGCAAACCAGACGCTCTGTCACGCCAGTTCAGAGAGGAGGACCAAAAGGAGTGCCTTGGACCGATTCTGCCTAAGAGTCGTTTCACTGGGGCAGTGACCTGGGGTGTCAAAGAAGCCATTCAGTCTGTGCAACAATTCATCCGGGCTCCAGAAGGCCGTCCACATAATCAACTGTTTGTCCCAGATTTTTTATGCTCATGGGTCCTCCAGTGGGGACATGACTCTCTTTTAACATAAGAACATAAGAAATTTATAAATGAGAGGAGGGCATTCAGCCCATCAAACTCATTTGGGGACAATTTACTATAACTAATAGCTCAGTGTTGTTAAAATCTTATCTAGCTCATATTTAAAGAAACCAAGGGTTTTAGCCTGCACTACACTAGCAGGAAGACTATTTCATACTCTAACTACATGCTATATAAAGATGTACTTCCTTTTAGTTTGTCATCCAGGGGTACATTGCACCCGAGCACTCTTAGGACAGCGCTTCTGGTGGCCTACCATGCTGCAGCACATCCGGGGTTATATTGCTGCTTTCCTTACTTGCGCTCAAAATAAGAACCCATCCTGCGCTGCCGCAGGACTATTGTAGACTCTTGAGATTCCCTGACGGCACTGGTCTCATGTGTCTTTGAATTTTGTGACTGGTCTTCCTCTCTCTAGAGGATCCACTGGGGTTCTAATGATCGTTGATCGCTTCTCTAAATCCATGCATTTTGTCCCTGTTTCCAAGCTCCCCTCAGCCAAGGAGACGGCACAGTTATTGGATGTTGCACGGTCTGCCATCTGACATTGTGTCTGACAGCGGTCCACAATTTGTGTCCAGATTCTGGAGGGAATTTTGTAATCTGAGAGCTGAAGCCCATCGGCGTAAGTGGAAGATGGCATGGCAGATGCGAGATCTTCAGCATATTTTGTGAATTCAAGCAGTTCTGTCCCATATTCCCCCTACCTGTCTACAGTAGAACTCTGTCTGCCTGTTACCCTGACTTTGTTCTGTTTTCCTGATGATGATTCCAACTTTGTTCTCTGAGTTTCCAATGAAGATTGCCTGATTATTTATCCACTTGTCTCCAGACCTGAGCCTACCTTGTTCCCTGGATTACCGACGGCGATCGCCTGACCTCTACCTGTCTCACAACCATGAGCCCAGAACCACGTCTTGATCCTTTTCCTGGATTACAGTCTGTTAAATAAAGCCTCTTGTTCTTGTTCTTGTCCATTCATTAAATTTCCTTGCTATTATATATTCCATGGTCAACTGTTAGTGGTATTATAACAAAGTGGAAGCAATT
Source organism: Isichthys henryi (assembly GCA_026776945.1). Lineage (NCBI taxonomy): Eukaryota > Metazoa > Chordata > Actinopteri > Osteoglossiformes > Mormyridae > Isichthys > Isichthys henryi. Next base: position 18,271,689 of record JAODJX010000047.1, on the reverse strand, counting down.
GGGAACAACAGCAGCTCAGTCACAAAGTGGTAGGCCACATAAAATCAGCGGGGGACAACGCATGCTGAGGCGCACAGTGTGCAGAAGTCGCCAACTGTCTGCAGAGTCAATATCTAAAAATATTTCCAATATCTAGGAAATTTCTATGTAACCCCAATGGTAGTGATTGGTAGTGTACTTTATAAACAATACTAATAATGTACTGTATCCAGAGAGCTCAACCAAACATGCATGGGTTTATATTATACAGTTCTCTAAAATGGCTTGGATTGTGCCATTTAAATGTTATTATGAATTGCTGTCACTTATTCCCTCTGCATAATTAGGGTTACCATGTAATCCATGTCTGGACGGACACTTTGAGCTATGACAGGGTTTGTAAACTGCCGTTTCAGTTAAGAACACCTGGATTTCACTTTAGCGCTGAGTTCTTGCTGCGTGCTGATTGGTCAGTCTTACAGTATATAATCATGCATATGTCAATAGTGTTAATGTGAAACAGCTGGATGAGTCATTCAATCATGGAAACAGACCAGTGAAAGCACAAGAAATTAACTATTTAGCCAAGCACAGGAGCCTTTCAGTTTTAAAGTAGTTTGCAAAAACTGAAGTTGCTCATAGTGTTCCCCTTGACATGGACTAGGTGGTCACCCTAGTCAGCATGTGGTGGGTGGTTTGCCCCAGGCCAGCACCTACGTGGGCTGAGGAAGAGGTGCACAGGTGGGCAGCCCATCAGCCCCGAATGCACTTGAGTCACAGCGACACCAGTCGTCGATGACATCGCCTTTTCCCGAGCACCATAGCATACTTGTCAGCGCCTCTTGCAGGGCCTGTGACAAACAGAGAGGGAGGCATTTCAGCAAGATGTCCTCACTTGTTTCTATACATAATACACATATGCATGTAAGTGTCAGCTTTGGTATTCCTTTCAACATTCTTGAGGGAAGAAAAATAAGTAAACAAAACGTGATTGTGAAAATGTGAATATACACTGCTCAAAAAAACTAAAGGAACTCTTTGAAAACACACCAGAACTCAATGGGGGAAAAAATCATGCTAGATATCTATACTGATATGGCCTGGGTAATGTGTTAGGAATGAAAGAATGCCGCATCGTTTGATGGAAATGAAAATGATCAACCTAAAGAAGGCTGAATTCAAAGACACTCCTGGTTAAATTTGCAGACGACACCAAGGTGGCTGGTGTAGCAGATACTGAACTAGCAGTACATAGGCTACAATGGGATCTTGATTTAATTAGCGACTGGGCTGATACCTGGCAGATGAAATTTAACATAGATAAATGTAAGGGACCAGAAATATAAAGTACAGATATTTTATGGGTTCCACTGAAATAAAGGTAGCTGATTATGAGAAAGACCGGTGTGTATGTTGACGCTTCCATGTCCCACTCTCACCAGTGTGGGAAGGCAATAAAAAAGGCCAATACGATGTTGGATTACATCTCTAGGTGTGTGGAGTTTAAGTCAAGGGAGGTGATACTATGATTATATAATTCCTTGGTAAGACCCCACCTAGAATATTGTGTGCAGGTTTGGTCACCTTACCTTAAAAAGGACATTGTTGACATATAAAGGGTTCAATGTAGGGCTACAAGAATGATTCTTAGTCTCAAAGGAATGTCTTATGAGTAGAGGTTAGGTGAGCTGAATCTTTTTAGCCTTGAGCAAAGGAGAATAAGGGGGTACATAATTCATGTATATAAGATTCTAACAGGTTTGGATGCTGTTCAGCCAATGGCTACTTCAATATTAGTTTAAATACTAGAACTCGTGGTCTTAAGTGGAAATTAGCGGGAGAACATTTTAAACCGAATTTGAGAAAACACTTCTTTACACAGCGTGTCGTTGGAGTATGGAATAGTCTTTCTGTTAGTGTAGCAAAAGCTAAAACCCTGGGTTCCTTTAAATCAGAGCTGGGTAAGATTTTAACAACTCTGAGCTATTAGTTAAGTTCTCCCCAAATGAGCTTGATGAGCCAAATGGCCTCCTCTCATATGTAAATTTCTTATGTTCTTATATATACATAATGCACTTTATATATATATATATATACACTTCACCTGGAAGGTGTCGTTGTTGGATACCAGCTCATAAATAGGGGCTGCCTTTGTGATTTCCAGAAGGACGGGCTCAGCGAGGCGACTCATCCCAGGTGACATGTGACAGAGGTGGCAGGACAGTGGGCACTGGCCCTGGCTGCTGCAGTCCATGCGAACCCCCGCTGCCATACGCTTGGTGCCCGAATCCAGCAGGCTGGCAATGTAGGCTGGGTACGTGAGAGTCCGGGGCTCCTTCTCTCGCTCCTCTGATTCATCTGACGGAGAGTTACCTGCAAGCACATCAATACAGCTTTAAGAAAGGAGCAGTTATATGCTGAAATCCACTTTTGGGGGCAGTGTGTGGGTTAGGGCTGTCAGACTGATGCCTTTAACCCCCAGCTCCAGAGCCACTGTACACTGCTCTCACCTGTCAGTGTATCTCATGGGGAGCAAGATGGGGATAAATGAAAACCCAGTTTCCCCCTAGGGATGAATACAGTATCACTATTCTATTCTTCTGTCCAAAGTATGAGTTTGGCAAATTCAAGTTTGCCATGAGAGGACTGTAAGCAGGATTAGCTAAGAGACCATAATGCTTGGCATGAGAGACTGTGTGTTGCCATTGTTGCATACTGCACAAGTACACAGATTAAAAAAATATTAATATGGAGAACGCATTCAGTGTGAAACAACTAATAATACTGGTGTCAAACTGAAATACAAGCTTTCTTGAATGACAAGTTTTCTATTTATTCACCAGGCCAAAAACACTGTTAGACAATACTGATGACAAACCAACATGTGCAAATGTGTCTGAGTTCCATGGTTGAAACTTTTCGAGTTTATTTTTACTGTCCAGGTACAGTATGTCTGCAGTGGAGTGTGTACATTTAGAGACTTTCTCTAAAAACACACCGTAGTAGTCACGAATATAGGGATTTAATTTTGACTTGCTAATTAAGCATTTAAATCAATCAGGCACAACACCAGAAGCTAGGGATGTCTATTTTGAAGTATGGGTCTGCTGAGTGCTTGTGGAACAACTCTACTTAAGATTATTATTTTTTAAATTAATAATAAAAAAATTAATCAAATAAATAAATAAATAAAATTATTTTATAATTGTAGTTCATTGACAGACTGAAAGTTCCTGAAGGAACGCAAAGAAGAAGCTTAGTGTCACACCCTGCTCGTCCGATACTCCTGTGTGCCATGCCCCCTCGTTTACCTCGTATGGAATCCCCGTCTCATCTGTGGTTTCCAGTTGTTTTTATTAGTCCTGTGTATTTAGTCCATGTCAATGTATGTTTCCCTAGTGCTGTCATTAAAGTCTCAAGTCGTCATTTGTTTTGCCCTGTATGCCTCTCCGATTGCCCATTAAATCCCTCATTCCCTGATCCTTTGTCTCCTTCTCCTGCTTCCCTGGTCTGTGCCCCGCAGTTTATGACACTTAGACTGCTTGGAAAGTTTATATTTGTTGACTGGGTTTAAATTCTGATGCTATTACTTTTTAGTCCATAAAATTGTCACTTCTAAGCTTAGAAGGCACTTGAGTTAAACATTTTCGATGTAATGGTAATTTTGTTGGACAGATGTTCACTTGCTGGTGTCTGTTTCTGTCATTATGGCTTCTTCTTCTGACGGCGCCCTGTAATATAATGGATAGAATGATTGTGCAGTTTATAGGATGCCCTGTTATAGGGATCCTTCTTGAATGTCAGAGGGGAACCTGAAGTGTAAAAGTTCAGACTGTGGTTTAAGATCCCGTGTCTGAGGTTTTGGCGGTGCTCTGAGTAGTCAGGCAGGTGATCTATTTGCTGTTCTCTCTGATAATATTAAAGGTTCTCTCCAGTTAGGATTAACACTGTTCCTTTTATTAAAAATCATCCCAGTTATTACTAAAGTCTATTATATGATTATAAATGCTCATAATGTATCTGCATGGTGGTTCAGAGAGTACAGCCTAATATAGGTTATATCCCTCCAGAGAGATTTGGTACAGGACCAGAAAGTCTGAAGCTCTGACATTTCTCTTTTTTTTACACATTAACATTAATCTCCTCAAATTGGTGGACCTTAATACCATTAGATTCAGCATGAACTATATTCAGTATGACATTTAATTGTCAGAAAATTAATCGAATTCACTCCTAGTGTTAGAGACCCTGCTCCAAGGTAGGAATTTTAACCGGATTTGGAAGTTAATTTTATTTATATGAGTTGACAGTGACCTTTAACCTCTTTGAATTCTAAATTAAGATTACGCTGAAAAAATAAAACAAAGCTATTGTTCTTTCAACGAGTTTCTTCTCATTCCAATAGTTAAAAATGAATAGTTTGTTCATTTAAATGTAAGGGTCTTGTTTATGTTTATTTCTGAATCTACTTTTTACAGGTAAAACTTAATAAATTATTTAGATTAAGGAAACTTCAAATATTTTGTGCAGCTGATTACTTCAAATATTTAAAATTGATTCAACATTTCCAGTATTTTATTTTTTGCAGTGTAAGATAAAACTTATTATTTGTTAATACATAAATAACATACTGATATAACAAAATACATCAAGGTAAAACTAAGATGATATATCAAAAAGAAAAGATATGAGACCCATGAGCTAGACCAGGATAAGTGGATAATGGATTAAACAATGTATGTGATGTAAACAAAATAAGACAAAGAACAAAAATATATATAACTGAAACTCCAACAGTCTCTTGTAAAATGTGGTGTGATGTTCACCCAAGTGATGATAATAGAAAAATACATTTGGACTAATTCAGGAATTTGTGTCCAAAGGTTCAAAGACTTTATATCAATATGAACACAAAAAAGGACTAGTGCGGCATAACGGGGCCCAGAAGTTTCAATTTCCGAAATAATCCTGCTGCTAGTCACTAATCAGGTAAAGGTTTATCCAGCACAAACAGGACGTCAAAGAATAATCCAGAATCAAAAACATGAAGAGTCATACAGAGACTGAAAATAGGAACTAATATCCAAATACTATCCAAGATACTGGTGAAAACAACAATCAGGAAAGAGGAGTAATAGCATCAAGATTATGGCGAGGTGCAGCGTTGACCATTGGAAGCGGGTGAAACAAAAGCATGCAAGGGCGTGACATTGTGTGTGTTTTTCTGTAGAAAAAATGTTCTGACCTTGCAGAGAACAGCATATCTCCTAGGGACACTGAACTGTGGTTGTCCTGTTCCAGAGCAAAAGCGTCTTGCATGACCACATCAAAATGTGTGCTAATTTTAGAAACCAAATAGAATGGGGGCTGTTGGGGATACGAGCATTGTATTCCCCAGACAGTGCTGTCTCCTGCTACGCCCATCTAAACCACACTCCTCCCACAAAGATCTTTTGGAAATGTGTAAGCTAATAAACGTGTTTTTATTTGATTACTCCGAGTCTTACAGTAGTTGTGGCATGCAACTCCAAAATTACACATATTCATTTATTGCATATTTCAATTACATGCCAATTTGCAGAATTATTAAATTAATTCATTATTAAATCTGGCCAACAGATCAATCTTTAGTTTTCCACAGAATAAAAATAATGTGATATTATTCTGCTAATAAGTGCTGGCAAGTTTTACTGCCACACCAGCTATATCAGATAAAAATTTATTGGTTATTTATAGAATTTTCTGATGCCAAAATATGGAGATGCAAGCAAAAGATGTATTCATTAATACTTTTAATGTAACTGACATGCAAAAATAATTCCATCTGCGTAACTTCCAAATTAGTGCCAGTCCCTGAGGTCAACCAATCAGCAATGTTTATTGCCATAAGTACCACCTACAGTAGTTTCTGAGTGAAAATGACCTACTCTGAAATAGGGATTAAAAAAATATAAGGTTCAGGAAGTACCTGCAAGAAACTACAGTCGGGCCAAGTTTCTGAGGTGGGAATGTGACAGAAGTTTCTGGTTCCTGAATATGTCCTGGTTCCTATTAGAAGAGCACCTATGGTTTCTAGTCCTTAGCCAGCCTTCTGCATTCAGGAATGCCTCTATTAATCATGAATTGCTGCCACTAATGTGCTCAAACTGTGCTCACTGCAAGAGTACTCTGGGTTCTACTAGGGATACTTGCTTAAGGGATCCCAAAGTTTGCTTTTCTGCTTTAACTGAGTTTATAGGTCAATCAAATAATTTGCTAACAGTTAGCCAATAGTCTTGGGATAGTTTACCTAGAGATTGAAAATATAAAATCACAAAAAAACATGCAACTGAGGAAACACTTAAAAGATTCCCCTATACTTATATATCTTGATACTATGTTTACATCATGTGATATAACTTTCAGCCAAGCACATTAACATATATTGTAACAAGTACATGTACAAGATTTACAGGTGCAAGCAACCTTTTTGACAGAAATCTAGAGGCTCCACATAGTAAAAATCTTAGCCAAACTAAACAGTGTATGAGAAACATCATCCACATATCTGGGCCTTGTTGCCCTTTTTAATACATTATTTATAACGAATAACAGTTAATCACAAAGCAACCCTAATCATTAATAAATTATAACAGATTAGTCTAGTTTACTGATGTAAAATTCAGAAGATCTTACACATCTTTGAAAGGAATACTTTCACAAACTTTTCAGTAGATCAGGGTGCAATAAGTCTTAACAATAATAGTTAAATCTTCCCAGGTAGTAGGTAGATTAATTACATGTTAATTGCATGTAATTCATTCCTCCTTTGTTCCTGATTTTCAAAATTATAGTTAACCATTAATCATATATAAAACCAAAGTGGTCTGTCTTTCATTATAACTAAAGACATATTGACTGATTACCCTTGAATTTCATCTTTTCAGGACTATGTTGTTGTCATGCCCGACTCGTACGATCCTCATGTGTGCCACGCCCCCCTGATTATCCACGTGTGCTTCCCTGATTGTACCCAGCTGTACCTTGTTATTTTGCTTTGTCTCGTCTATTTCAGTCCATGTCTTGCCTCAGTTTGTTGCACATCATTGATGTTTGTCGATGTCAGTACCAAGGTTCCGTCCCGTTTACCTGATCCCTAATAAACCCCAGTTTACCCTTATTTTGCCTGCCTGGCCTGCTTCCTGCCCATCTGCCTGCCTGTACGCTCACCCATGTAACCACGGATCGTGACAGAATGACGGACCCTAAGACAAAAGCACCTTCCGTAACTGAGGAGGAGTACCTCAGTTACGTTGACCAGGTGTTGTTCTGGATAGCCCAGCCCGGCATCCGGGAGGATCCCCCGTCGTGGAATTGGGTGAGCCGGAACTGGGATATCCTGGACCAACTGTCCCTCGAGGAGGACGCGCACCTCGCAGAGGAGGTGCGCGAGAACTTCCGACAGCTGGCCGAGCTCCGGACAGAGCGGTGGGTCGCGCCGCACGAGCCTGGGACTGTCCTCCCGCTGTCCGCCCTGCTGGACTTGGCACAGGCTCCCGTGGCAACTATGACTCGACGGCGGAGGAGGAAGAAGCAAGCGATCGCCCCGACGATTGTTCTGGGGGCGTGCACGCTTGTCCCTGCTTCGCTTCCTGCTGGTGAGCTGGAGGACTCCCCGGTAGACCCGGACATCACCAGCGCTGCAAGGCTGCCTACGTGGGCAATTTCCCCGTTCCAGGAAGAGCGCCCAGCCGCCGCGGAGCTGCCACCGCCCCTCGAGCAGTATTCCTTCCGGCCCGAGTAGCTGGCCAACAAGGGGGTCAGCGCGGTGCGGGACATTATCCCGCGTGTGCCCCAGACGCTTAATGGGGCCACGCCTGTCTCTCCTACATGGGACCTGCCCGTCCCGCCGCCTGCGGCTCCAGCGCCCACGCCCGAGCAGCCCCCTCCGCCTGCGTCTCCAGCGCCCACGCCCGAGGCGCTCCCTCCGCCTGCGGCTCCAGCGCCCATATCCGAGGCGCTCCCTTAGCTTACTCCAGTGACTTTATCCCCTATGACTCCTGTCCCTCCAGCTCCAGTCCCTTCTGCCCCAGTCCCCGAGGAGGTCCTGGACAATCTGACCACCGCTCCTCCCTCCTTAGAGACAGAGGAGCTTGAGTGGGACCCCCGGGGATCTCCCTTGTGTCTGCCCTTCCCTCACCCCCGCGAGCTCGACCCCGGCCAAGGGTCATAATGTCTCTGTCCAAGAAGGGGAGAGGACACAGACGTAGGGCTGGGGTCCCTCCCGCCCTGCCCCCTGGCTCGCCCTCCCTCGCCTGTGCTGGGGCTCGGACGGCGCCTGCGGGTCCTGGCCCTCCAGGTCGGCTGTTGCCTGCGGGTCCCCCTCCGAAGCCTCGTCGCCCTGCCTCACTCCCGCCTCCGACTCCTCGTCAGTCGCGTCGGGGGACGTCACCGCCTGCTGCAGCTCCCCCTCTCTCCTCGCCCTCGCCAGTGCCCCCTTCAGCTCCCTCGTCTCCTTCTCTGGTGCTCCCTCCAACTCCCTCCTTGTCCCCTCCATCTGTCCCTCGCCCGGCCTCCTCTGCCCCTCCGAGGTCCCCTCCTGCTCCGGCCTCCCGGTCGCCTGCGTCCCCTCCGGCTGTTCCCCGTCGTCCGCTGGGGCTCCCTCGGGCTCCCCTTTATTCCCTTATACCTTCTCTCCCTGGTCTCCCGTCTTTGTCCCTCCTGTCTCCATTCCTCATCCCTTTATGCCTCCCATCTCTGCTCCTCGTTCCCCAGTGTCCCCTCCGTTCACTCCTTGCATTCTTTATCTGTTTGTCTGCCTTCCCTGTCCTATATCAGGTCCTGTCCTGGTTTCTTCCCCTGTGTCAATTTTGTCTGTCCGTCCTGTTCCCAGTGCCCCGTTAATGGTTTTGTTCTTCTTTTCCAGGTCCCGTATCCCTCGTCTCGTCCGTCGCCTCCCCTGAGGCGCGCCCGGAGAGGTTCTGTCATGCCCGGCTCGTACGATCCTCATGTGTGCCATGCCCCCCTGATTATCCACGTGTGCTTCCCTGATTGTACCCAGCTGTACCTTGTTATTTTGCTTTGTCTCGTCTATTTCAGTCCATGTCTTGCCTTAGTTTGTTGTCCGTCATTGATGTTTGTTGATGTCAGTACCATCCCGTTTACCCGATCCCTAATAAAACCCAGTTTACCCTTATTTTGCCTGCTTCCTGCCTGCCTATATGCTCACCCGCGTAACCACGGATCGTGACACTTGTTCACTCAACGCAAAATATCTAGTTAAATAAAAATGCCTATTTACCTTTGCTGATGTCCTGGTACTCCATCCACAGCTGTCTCTGAACCTGCCTGTTGGGGTACCAGATGCTGCAGGACTCCTCAAAGCCATAGACTGCCTCCTGAACGAAGTGGTTCCCAAACTCCTTGAGTATGGCCACAAAGTCACTCCGCAAGGTAGCACCATCCAGAGAATGGACAGCCGAACTGAATGCTGTCAGATGAGAGACATATTTCTTAACCCATAACACCAACACTGCATCCTGGCACTATCGACTGCTTATGTTTTACTGCCTTATTAGAATATAGCTACACATTGCATCAAAAGCAATTCCAAAAATACTGTGGAAAAAGCCTTTATACCTCTAAAATATCAAAGTAAAACTCACAATACAGTGGTCTATACACTGGTAGTGTTTTAGATATTTATTTTCAGGGTTAAGGTGGTTTTAGAATACATGAACCATTATTCATATCGCAGAAAACAATTAAATCAACAAGATGTTGCTCCCGTGACCCTAATCATGATCAGTAATTGGAAAATGTATACTTGGACTAAGCTCTACCTATATCATTTATCTGATAAAATCTCAAATAATAACATATACTGCATCAAAATTATATTTTTCTTCATTTATTATTAATTTATGATTTTCTTTAAGTACCTTGAGTTTTCTTTCCACCTATTTATATAACTGTTGTAACTTAATAGGATGCAGATTATTACAATTACTAGAGATGCAGGAGCAATTCAGGCATTTTCATTAAAAAAGACATTTTAACAATTCTTTCGAATCTGCTAAACTCCACTTGGAAATTAATTACATCCACAACAAACAATTATTATCCAGAAGGCTAGATTGTATAATTATAATAATCAGTGAGTTCTTCTCTGATTGTTTTATATGGACGTTATGCCCCAAGTAAGTGCATATTAAAGGCATCAGACTTCACTCTGCCTCTAATTAATACAGTAATATGTTGGGGTAAAGTGTAATTCTGTCAGAAGTCACTAAGATCATAGACTGGCTCATTACTCCATGCTTTGCACTGATAGAAAATCTGTCACTCCTGCTGTCAAATATGGAAACTTCTTTAACTTACCCTGGGAAAGCGCCCATTGATTCAGTTTGACATGGTACAAAATGGACCTCAACCTCCACTGCTGTACCAGGGGATATCCAGACACTTCACTGTAGTTTACCATACCTGCAGTATAACAGAAAAGACAAAGAGGTTAATTGCAGATAGAAAAAAAAATTCCATTCACCGTGATTCAATGATCCAAACAGCACGTGTCAAACCAGCTGGGAAGCTGGCTATCTTCTCACATTTGCCCAGCTGGTATTAATACACCTAGGGTGGCAATTATTTATAATGACCATGATTAAGGCATCTTCAGCCTAGAATTTCCCATGTTAAATGTTAAATACTTAAATAATGAACAGCCAAGTAGTTTGTTGCTATTGGTTTTTAATACTGTACCTACTCAATGTAATCCATCTATCCATCCATTTTCCAAACCGCTTATCCTACTGGGTCGCGGGGGGTCCGGAGCCTATCCCGGAAGCAATGGATGGGGGGCCAGCCCATCGCAGGGCACACTCACACACGCACACCTATGGGCAATTTAGCAACTCCAATTTGCCTCAGCATTTTTTTGGACTGTGGGGGGAAAAAGGAGTACCTGGAGGAAACCCCACGACGACTTGGGGAGAACATGCAAACTCCGCACACATGTGACCCAGGTGAAGACTCGAACCCGGGTCCCAGAGGTGTGAGGCAACAGTGCTAACCACTAGGATATCCACCAGGATATTCTTCAAACCAATGACTCTGTTTTTAAATTAAATATGAGTTGAACTACATGCATACATGTAATAAGTTCAGAACATATCATAACATAGTAGTTCATAAAATGCCAGTTTTCCATAGCTAACAATTTAATTTTGTTCAATCTATTAGTACTGAAGAGCATTATGCACACATTATTTAATCTTCATCTCACAGTGAAATTTACTTTGGCCCTCTGTACCCTCTGGTTTCTGTCAACGTAGATTTTACACAGGAGTATAAATCAGCCTTAAATGGAAAAAAAACATGGCACAGTCTATGCATGACATAGGCTACGCAACTATGAAACTACCAATGACACAGATTCTACACTGAATTATAAATCAGCCTTAATGTATAGGATGACAGCAAGCCTAACTCTGAAAGCACAGAGTGAGTCAGAGTAATGTATGTCAGTGTACGCACTCACAAACACGTACACTTGCACATGTCAATGGCAACAGTCCAGCTTAATATTTGATGAAAGGAAATACACACACACACACACACACACACACACACACACACACACAGGATAAAACAAAACCTCCCAAAACACACAGCCAGGAAAGGAATCAAACCCACAACCATGAGGCTACAGAACACCTACTGAACCTACAGTGCAATTCACATCAATAGCCTGGAAAATAGGTTACTCTCAAAGGCCAAAAAGGAGCAGAGCGGCCGTGCTGTTAACACTGGCTAAGAGTGTTATCTGGGTTTAAGGGAGCATGCAGTGCTCATTAATATTCTTCATTCATTTATAATGTGTCTCATGTATGTGTATGTAAGTTCATAAAATACATTTTTATCCGTAAAAGAGGCAAACCACATTTAGTCACATTTACAATGAAGATCTTGCGGAAGAAACTATGAGACATGGGTTTACCTGTGAGATACTCTGGGTCGGGCACTGGGTCGGACATCTCTTCGTGGCACTGTGCTTCTGTTGGCACCGATGCCACAACCATACCATCTGGGAGTTGCTGCTCAATGCCTCGGGCAAAATTCTTCTGTCTGATCAAAGAAAAAGCAACATAAAAGTCTGCTTCAGTCTTAGCAAATGACTTAGCAAAAGAAAAATGATTCATCAAAAGAATTGTGACGATCCATGGGCTCATCTGTCTTTTGTGTGTGTATGTTATTTGTTTTTAACTTGGCTCCTCCCAGCTTGTCATCTGCTATCATCCTCTCCTGTTCCAGTCTTTTTAAATTCTGATATCAAATGCTGATCTTTCTGCTCCGCCCGTTCCTGCTCCGCCCCTTGAAGTTCCTGCTCTGGTCCCTGACCCTGATTCCCTGGACCCTGCTCCCATAGCCCCAGTCCCTGTCCCTGAGGAGGTCCCTAATTGCCAGACCACTGCTCCTTCCTCCTTAGTGAAGATGGGGAAGGAGCTCGAATGGGACCCCTTGGGGATTATCCTGACTTCCCCAGTGACTCCTACTGCACCACCACCCCAGCATGGTAGATCCTGGTCAGGTTCCCGCCTTTCGGTCTCCCGGAAAAGGAAAGGACACCAGCTCCGGGGTCGGGTCACGCCCACCGTGTCCCCGGCTTGCCTTCAGTCCCCCTGCGCCAGCAGCGCAAAGTCGGCCTGCTACGGTCCCGCCTGTCCCGTTGTGCCCTTTGTCCCTTGTGCTGCCGCTTACTCCCTTTGGAGGGGGGGTCCTGTCCTGCCCAGCTCGTCCGATCCTCCCGTTTGTCACGCCCCCTCGTTAACCTCATGTGGAATCTCTGTGTTTACCAGCTGTTTCTCGTTCCTGTCATTAGTTCTATGTATTTAAGTCTGCGTTAGGTATGTTTTACCCAGTCCGGTCATTAAAGTTCATCTTTTGCTTTGCCTTGCGTTTTCGTACTGTTTCCTGAGTCAAGAACCCCTTATGTCACCAGAAAAAATTAAATGAGACCATAATTTTAGTTATACTTACTTACTATTATTATCTCTCCTGCTAATTTAAAAGTAAAATTCTATTTAAGTATTCAGTCACAAATATCCAACAGTATATGACTATTAATCCACTTTCTGAACCACTTATCAGGGTGAGAGATGTGTGAGTACTAGTACAATTGAGTCAAAACAAGTTCTCTTTGGTAACATTGGCTGTTTGTTTGAGATGCACCACATCATAACCAGCACTCACCATAATTAAGGTCCTATGGTGCATAAACGTGCACACACCCTGTCCTTACAGCGGGGGGTCCGAAAATAATAAACAAATCACTTCCTGAATTTTCTTGTAAGCAAAAATTGCGTCAGTTCAACAAAGGACACAACATTTCATTATTCAACATCCCATGGTAACTCTATTTAAAACTGGTATTTTTCCCCAACAATTTTATAAGCTCTGCAATGTTTTCCACTAATCAGGATGAAAAACAAGAACAGAGAACTGATTTGTAGTATATCTGAGTACGCCTGCTATTTTTTTTTTCCAACAAGACAAACCTAATACATGTAAAGCTGAAAATGTAATGATAAGGCAAATAAATCAAAGAAATCATATAAATGACAGATAACATAATACCTGTGAAACTTGCTTCCAGGGGCAACTAACTATGCGAAAGCTAAATGGTGATCATGCTTATTCCGATTCTAACAATATCCATTGGACTGAGCAATCTACTGCATAGCAAAGTGTACTTTCATCTGAGAAAATCACTCATTTTCACTTATCGCTGATTAATGTAGCCAAATTGAATAATGACTGAAATTGACATTAAGGTCATTTGTGACATTTGTTACGAAGGGATGGTCCTGCCCCGATCGTCTGCTCCTTCCGTGTGCCACACATTTACATTACATTTACATTTTCAGCATTTGGCAGACGCCCTTAGCCAGAGCGACTTACATAAGTGCTTTAAGACTCCGCAAAGAATTCTTCAGATACTAGCTCAGTAAAGACCCACGAATACCATCTATCTGAATACTCTGTTGGGAAAGTGCAAATTTTTTATTATTATTTTTTTTTAAATAAGGAAAAGAGCTCAAAGTAAGAAGCCAGAAGTACTACTTCAGATATTTCTGAAAAAGGAATGTT
>JAODJX010000047.1:18207337-18241445 GCA_026776945.1 Isichthys henryi | reverse complement strand
TAGTCGAACCTCGGATTCAGGAGGAGCAGTGTGGTTTTCGCCCTGGCCATGGAACAGTGGACCAGCTCTATACTCTCGGCAGGACCCTGGAGGGTGTGTGGGAGTTTGCCCAACCAGTCTACATGTGATTTGTGGATGTGGAGAAGGCATTTGACCGTGTCCCTCAGAGAGTCCTGTGGGGATTGCTCCAGGAGTATGGGGTGCCGGGCTTCCTCATAAGGGCTGTTCTGTCCCTTAATGACCGGTGTCAGAGCTTGGTCTGCATTGTAAGTCGGACTTGTTTCCAGTGAGGGTTGAACTCCAGCAGTGCTGCCCTTTGTCAGAAATTCTGTTCATAACTTTTATGGACAGAATTTCTAGGTACAACCAGGGTGTTGAGGGTGTCCAGTATGGTGACCTCAGGATTAGGTCTGTGTTTTTTGCAGATGATGTGGTTCTGTTGTCCTCATTGGACCGTGACCTTCTGCTCTGACTGGAGCAGTTTGCAGCCAAGTGTGAAGCAGCCTGGATAAGAATCAGTACCTCCACATCCGAGACCATGGTCCGCAGCCGGAAAAGGGTAGTATGCTCTCTCCGGGTCAAGGAGGGAGTCCTTCCCCAAGAGCTTAAGTATCTCGGGGTCTTGTTCCCAAGTGAGAGAAGGATGGAGCGGGAGATCGACAGGCATATCGGTGTGGCGTCAGCAGTGATGCGGGCACTGCATCGGTCTGTCATGGTGAAGAAGGAGCTGAGCCAAAAGGCAAAGCTCTCAATTTACCAGTCAATCTACATTCCTACCCTCACCTATGGTCACGAGCTATGGGTAGTGACTGAAAGAACAAGATTGCAAATACAAGTTTCCTCCGCAGGGTGGCTGGGCTCTCCCTTAGAAATAGGATAAGAAGTTCGGTCATTTGTGAGGAAGTCAGAGTAGAGTCGTTGCTCCTCTGCATTGAGAAGAGCCAGATGAGGTGGTTCAAGCATCTGCTTAGGATGCCTCCTGGACGCCTCCCTGGTGAGGTGTTCCAGGCATGTCCCGGAACTGAGAGGAGGCCCCGGGGAAGACCCAGGACACGCCGGAGAGACTATGTCTCCGGAGAGACTATGTCTCTCGGCAGGCCTGGGAATGCCTTAGGTTTCCCTCGGAGAAGCTGGACAAAGTGGCTGAGGAGAGGGAGTTTCCCTGCTTAGACTGCTGCCCCCGCGACCCGACGGAGATAAGCAGTAGAGGATGGATCGATGGATGGCATTTTAAAATGAATTTGAGAAAGCACTTCTTTACACAGCGTGTAGTTAGAATATGAAATAGTCTTCCTGTTAGTGTAGCGCAAGCTAAAACGCTGGATTTCTTTAAGTCAGAGCTAGATAAGATTTTAACACTCTGAGCTATTAGTTAAGTACTCCCCAAACAAGCTTTATGGACTGAATGGCCTCCTCTCGTTTGTAAATTTCTTATGTTCTTAAAACATAATGTTATGAATAACTCTTAAAGCATAACGTGACTAGGGGTAAGCGTGATATCTACTTTGACTTTACAGTGACCTCATTAACTGTATAGTTTACTTTCTATCAAATTTTCACCTGGAAAGTGTTTGTGCTCATGATATGTTATATGCTAACTAGCTAAAATCAGTGTCACCAACTCTGGTCAGCAGGCGTGAGATTTTCAATTCGAGACAAGTCTGTACACACATTTACATGTATGGGTGATGCGGCAGCCTGGAGCACAAGGCGCGAGCCAGGAGAACAACCTGGACAGGAAGACAGCCCATCGCGGCTCTCACACACACCCACGTTAGGCAGCCGACTGAGTAAACCAGAGTAAACTCATGCAAGAGGGGGAGTACGTGCAAACTCCACACACAGGGGCGGAGTTCAAAGCCCACAACCCTGAGCCACTGTGCCATCTCACAATATAATAACATATTATGGAGCCATGTAGCGGTGGATGGATAAATCAAACATTTTCAAGTTGAAAACTGTTAACATCACATGTCCAGTAGATGGCAGTGTGGCATCTTGGCCAAGATGTGCCTTGTAAACTGCACACACTGCATATACTTTTCACAGGGTTCATAGCTATCCAAGAATGATGACTGTGTCAGTCTCTGTAGTCTAAATTCATTAATCAATCATACATTTCCTCTGATACAATTGACTATGACTGCTGACAATCAGCCTATGGGTGGTGGTGGTATTTTTTTCAAAAATGTATTTTAAAAATACCCATATGTACATTTATTAGCCTGTCTTAGCAATGTGCAATTCCGCTGTGCAGGTAAATGCTTTAAAAAGTTAAGAATATAACCAAACATTTACAATTTAACAGTAAACTCTCAAATTCTCAAAATACTTAAGCATGTATTTGAGATAAGCTTAAAAATATTTTTATGAGGCCCTTAACCCAGGTACTTATTCTCACCCTGAGGCTGCTAAAAAATGTAACTATGAAAAATGTATTACATATTATACATTAAATAGTACACACCATGCCCCACATAAAGGTTCTTGCATGCATTAGTAATCATCCTTATCACCGGAACACACATGTGCTATTTCGAAGTTGCTTCTGCATGCAGAAACGAGAAAACCTGGACCTTACTGAAGCAGTATGTTGACCAAAGAGGAGATGGCAATGGAATATTAAAAATGCTTAATAGTAGACACCACTTCTAGGCAACAAGTATATGAGGTTGCGGGTCTCATCCAATCGAGAACGCGAACCCAGAGAAAAATGTGGTGCCACTGTGCAAACATTGTGCTAATCTGGCTCGCTTCTGGCATCCCCTGGAAAAAGCTAGACTTCAAATTCTCTCTCCAGCTGAGCACGTTCTGTACCCATATTTTCAAGCCCAAGCATTCCGGCAGGTATCGCAATTGGAAAAGACGCAGTGAAACATACAGGAAAAATGCAAAAATAGTTAAAATAAAAAGCTACTAATGAGTCATTACATGTCTTGTTCATTAACCTGATAGGACTCAATTTTTGCATTTGAACTGTGTATTATGTAGCATATTATAAAAAAAAAAATACACTGCCCAGCCATTTGAATTTATATCAACAAATATTTAAGAGCCAATGACTGTATCATTATTACAGCTCAGCAACGTTATGCAGTAATAAAGTAAAATCAGCTGAGTACATGAATCTACTGAATGGCCTGGTTACACCTCCATCCATCATCAATGGATTTTATTCTTCCCTGTTGGCATGGACATATTCCAGAACAAGGATGCCAACATTCATTGGGTTAAAATTGTCAAAAAGTGGTTCAGGGAGCATGAGGAATCATTTTCACGCATGATTTGGTCACCACAGATCTGTGACCTAAACCTCATTGAAGGTCTTTGGGATGTGCTGAAGGAGGTTTTATGGAGTGGTTCAACTCATGTGTCAATACAGGATCTCAGTGAGAAATGAATGCAAATCTGGATTAAAATAAAGGGTGAGATGTTGCATAAGCTTGTGGAAACGATGCCATGACAAATGTGCAACAAAAAATTCAAATGGCGACCTTTTTTTTGGCTGGGCAGTGTATTTTGAGTAAAGCCTGGATTACAACTCCACTGTTAGTATATGATGCTGCTTATTATCTTGATCATTATATCCATATCTCTTGGGGAATGTGGTGAGGGTCCAAGATTCCTTACGAAACTAGTGATGCCCATTATTTTTAGTAAGTTGCCTCACGGTCTACAGTAATTGGTGACATATGGATTAGAAACCAGTTTATCCCAGTGTGCTGTAGATGGGCTTGTTTGTCTGACAGCACAAGGAAAAAATCGCCACAAGGATATAGGAGAGATATAAGGTTTACCTGGACTCTTTCCTGGTTGCTAAGGCAACAAGAAGATTTCTGTGGCATTAATATGTATATGTTTTAAATGTACAAGAAGCAAAATAATATTTCCTGGTCCTTACATTATTAATATGCATTTATGATTGCTGGTACTGGACAATGAAGAATATAGCCATCTGAAATCTTAGAGTGCTTGTCAAGTATACATACGAAGTCACCTGGCAGCAGTGCATGTGAATACATAGCTTGCTTCGGCTGTTCCTGTCCTCCTCACTTCTAAGGATAGTCACCTTATGGCTCAGGAATCTTTCTTACTCGAGACACTGTCTGTTTTGTCAATGATGATTCATCTCTGGCAATAACAAGTACCAGCTTGCGAAAGGGACCTTTATACTTCTCAGAATATGTTGCTACATGTTTGGAGGAAAGTTACAGACACAGCAAAATTTTGCAGTATGATGTTTTGTCTTGTTGGTGTAGATGTGCCATAACAAAGAGGGCTGCTTACCCCTGATTGGGTCCCCACTCATTACGAATACAAAGGTGCTTATGGACAGGGTCCTTCATGTAGCCATCAAAGCAAAGGCATTCGCCTAGACAAAAAGCCAAACAAGCAGATAGCACTGTTATTTTGTTTCCTGCTATTATCTCGAGGTCAACATGACGTTACATGCTTTAGCATTAGCAGACCAAACACAGTCAGTGTGCATGGCCCTGAGCTCTGAGAGGAGAGAAGGAAGATCAGATGGACATGGAATATTGAAATATATAATACACAGACACACAGGTTTGTAATTATATCATTGTGGGGATTCTCATTGATTTCTATGGGGAAAGCTTTAATCCTAACATGATGACCTTAACCCCTACCCAGCCCTAACCTTAACCACAAGTAACCAAACAAAATACGAAACTTTTGGCATTTTTAATTAATCGATTGCATTCACAGATATTTCTGGGGACCTGAAGAATGGACCTCACGACATCAAAAATAACAGGTTTTTATTACATTGTGGGGAACATTTGGTCCCCACAACATAATATAAACATAATATACCCCCACACCCACACGCACAGACCTGTACTGGTACAGTATTAGTAGGGGGTGGCATGGTGGTGCAGTGGTTAGCCACCTCTAGAACCTAGGTTTGAGTCTCTGCCAGGGTTCCATGTGTGTGGAGTTTGCATGTGTTTCCTTGTGTCATTGTGTGGTTTCCTCTGGGTTCTCTGGTTTTTCCCCCACAGTCCAAAAACATGCTAAATGGCTAATTGGGCTTGTCAAATTGTCCATAGATATGCGTGGGTGCGTGACTGGTGTGTGTGTGCCCTGTGATGGGTTCGCAGCCCATCCTGGGTTGTTCCCTGCCTAGTACCCATAGCCTCCGGGATACGCTCCTGACCCCATGCGACCCTGAACAGGATAAGCAGTTTCAGAAAATGGATGGATGGAATGTAATATAAACACCATCCACCCATACACACACACATAGGTGGAGAAGTGCTGTCACCTCAGTCCAGCAGGGTTTGGGATTCACATTCCTCTGCTGCCTCACACTTGCAGGGTTGAGGGTATAAATCACACATCCTCCTCATGCCTGTAGATGTGGGGATTTGAATTCTTCCTCATGTGGTAAATTTGCATTTTCTGACCATATTATGTGGGGTAGCCCATGTTTCTTTCAACAGTCCAAAGACATGTAGTCAGGTGAAACGGCATCTCTAGTGTCGTGTATGTATGTGCCCTGGGATGGAGTGGCACCCTGTCTAGAATGTTCCTCATACCATGTACCCCTGGAAAATGCCATGTGCGTCCCCGTCTGGGCCCCTGCACTGACTGCATGGGTAAAAGCAGGATGTCTCTGTCTCACCTCCTTACTCTCGCCCTTCCAATTTAGACATGATACAATCACTGAGGAGAATTCAGAATTCTCCCCAAAAAGGAAATTAATATTTGGTATATTTTGAATTGTTATACTCCAAAGAATCCTAAGCTTCTGTACATGTCTGAAGGGGAAAATTAACCTGTCAAATTCCATCTACCACTACCCATAATTTAATCTGAAAACCGCAGATAGTAAGATTTAAAAATCATCATGAAGGTTTGTTACAATAAACCAGAGGCATTGAAACATGAAGTTAATTAATATAAAAAATGTATGATTTACAAAACATATATTACCACCTCATATTTATTTTATTCAAAATTGTCTTGGGCTGAATTCCTCAGGAAATCTAGCAGCTATAACAAAGATTCCAAAGCTATTAAACAGCTTTTGACATGTGTGCCAAACTGTTATTCTGATTAACTAAAAATTGCCAGAAACTGGTTGGTCATTGGTCCTCCTAGCAATTGAGTAATATTTTAAATGCATTGCACATCCATTCTCTGAGAGCTGATAATAAATCTGAAATACAGTGTACAGTGCACGTTCCTTGATGCATATCCATGGAAATAAGTAGAGAGACCTTGGAAGAACATTGATATTGTTTTTTTGGTGGTGCTGGATACATTCTTACAATGTCCATCCATCCATCCATCCATCCATCACTGCTTAGTCAGTACAGTTTCTCAGGGAATCTAGTGCCTACAGTATTTCAGGTAGTGCAGGGGTCAGCCTGGACAGACTGCTTGGCCATCACAGGCTAATATTTACGATACACATAAGTAAAATTGTTTAGTTATCAAATTTACTATTATTTAAACACCAAAATAGTATTGTTTTATTAATTTGCTTTCTATGGTTTTCTTAGGCAACTCTTTGATAATAGTTCACAATTTATAATTTGCAAGGTTTCAACATCTATTCCTGGGTGTATCCTACTCACTGTGTTGCCTGGAACAGGCTATGGACCCCATGCAGCCCTGACAATGACTGGAAGATGGATGGATGGATGGATGGATGGATGGATGGATGGATGTAGTGAAATGTAAAATCAACACCTTGTATTCTATTTGTGGGGGCGGCGGGAGAGTCGATTAGAGGTTTAGGCATATCTCGATTTTTCTTTTTTTTTGTGTACAAAAGCCTCCCACATGCATTCACTGGAAAAACCCGCATATGGTTGTTTTTGGGTAGACAGATAAGGGCAGCAAACAAGACATTAATCTGCCTGTTAAAAAAAGACTGCAAAAGACAATCGCTTAAAAACAAAGACACGACTCTTGATTTTGGCTGCTGTAGATGGGGGGAGGTGGATTGGAAAAACCAAAGCGACTGAAAACCTGTTGAGTTGGATAAAGAGGAGACGAAGGTCAGCAAGTTACCAAGGCCCCATGAGCTTCATGGGGGGAGGGGGGGCAACATACTGAGTGTTCACACTAATACTAATGATACCCAACAAGCTAGTTTATGCTTTGAGGACAGGGGGTCTCCATACCTTTTTGGGGTTGCCAAGGGTTAATCTTGTAATTCTATGTCTCATTCTCTATATGTAAAACTACCGCTGCTCCATGAATCAATGTTTAATTATGTGAATGTATCAGCGTAGCCATTTCAAAGTCACCCCTGTATTTGCTGTTACCATCCAGTATACCCAGATATCTGGTGAACTTGAAAAAAAATAGTTTGGTTATTCAATACCTCATGACGTTTAATAACTAATTAAGTTGATTAGTTGAGCTTGTGGTAAAATTTAACATATACGTGTAATGATTTGGGTGCCTCTGAGGAGAAGTTTGGGAACTGAACTAGTGCTCTTCTAATGAAATATTAGTAACTTTTTAGAGAACAGAAGAAATCTGTGCTCCTTTTTAATGTATTACTCGTGATTATTATACAGTACTGTGCCAAAGTCTTAGGCAGCCAAAAATATACGTTTAAATAACTGTCATGTTGGTGTAAAACTATGCTGTTACGCCTAACAAAGTGTGTCAGCTTAGCCATTTCAAAACCTCTGCTAAAATAACCCTATTATTTCCAGAAACCATACGATACACCCATGTATTTTTTGACCTGACCACTAGCCCACCTCGTATATCTATTCAAAATCTCATTCACTTTTTTAACTAATTAAGTTAATTGATTAAGCGAGCTGGTCGTGAAATTTAATAAATACATAGAATGGTAGCTTGCACATTGCACTTCATATTGCACTCACCTAACTGTTAGCACTTCCATGCAGTCTTCCCTACTTTGACTAATTGCACATTTTATTTCCCCTACTCCCCTGGGGGGTGCTGCCTGGAGACCTCAATCTATCAAGATGTCCAGCATACCCTACTACATGTGATGTCGCCACTACCAATGACGTCCCTGCATCCAGCTCGCCCTTCTGCCTGTGTCATCTTCCATGTCTGACCCGCTGCCTTACCTCTAGTTGCCTGGCGATTGGAAGGAGTGTCGGCACTGGCTTGTCATCACCTCCCTGCTCCCCCGTTGTGTCTCAAATCTTGTGATTTGGACAGTATGACTCGGCAATTAGCCATCTCTCCTATTTGACTCTCCCTGCCGGCCCCTGGAGGATGGGCTCCCCCTTCGAGTTTGAATGTTGCGCTATACAAAAATAAATTTGTTTGTTGTTGTTGTTGTTCAGGTGTCACTGAGGAGAAGTTTGGGAACTGAAGCGGTGTTCATCTAGCTATCCAAGTAGATATCAGTAACTTTTTGGAGAACAGAAGAAATTTTTACTAGTTTTTATTGTGTTACTCATAATTTTCATATGTTCTTATGTTAAATTATATTTTCTTGTTCTAAGAAAATGTTCACTTACTACCCAGATAAAGTTAAACATTTCTTTTGAGTGCCTAAGACTTGCACAGTACTGTATATTGTAATGTTAAATAACACTTTTTTTCTAACAAATATACACTTACTGTCCAGACAAATTTTCTTTGGTCGCCTAAGACTTTTGCACAGTACTGCATATGATACATAGGCTGCGCATTTTTCATTTATATTTTTACACATTTGCAAACTCTGCGCTTTGTTTTGGTTTTTCAGACTGCATTGCATTATCTTAGCTCTGTCTATCCCCAAAGAAGGTTTTGTAAATAAACCTCAACTCCCTGCCAAGTTCATGTGTCATGATTCTGGCTGTTGTCCCACCCAGGGATGTTCTCACATAGTTTCTCTTATAGCCATTGTACTTTTTAATGAGTTTGTGGGGAATGGATGAGAAAAACAGCAACCCCATAATTCTTTTTCGCTAATTAGGATCACTTTGAATTATGTGGGAGGAATGTAATACTGTACTTATAACGGTTGTTTGCTGTGTTCGGCAATAAAGACCAAGGTTTAAATTAATGTGTGGTTTCTCTTTTGTCCCTTGTCCACTGTGGCAACAGCCTCCTGTGGTTAAAGAAAACACTCCATCTGCCTTTGTTTTACTTTTACAATGGAAGCAGCATGCAACACTGCTAGTCTTTGTGGCACTTAAGATAGAAAAACATCTTGGATATAGCTGTCCATTTGCTTAAAGACAGTATGAGTGCATTCATATAACATTGTGAGGTTTACAATACTGTTCCTCTCTGTGATTCTAATGTAATATTAAAGTTTTTAAAGATTTATTTATCATCCATATATTTTTAACCTATTTAATATCTTAATGATTAGCATTATTATGCATGAATACTGAACTTTGCCTATAAAATAATCACAGATTGGAAACAGAAAACAGAAAATATAAAACATTTGAATGTTGAATTCGGTCTAGTTTGTTAAATTTAAAAAACCAAAATTAAGTTCCCTGTCCAATATCACATTGATTTGTCTGCCACAAACTGAACAATTTACATGCTTTTGCATTAAATATTTTCACTCACACCGATACTGTAAATGAGAACTTGGTTTATTCTGGCCTGCTGGTGATGATTATGACAAGAGCTTGTCGGAAGTTGACTGACTCTTAACAACTGGAATAGGAACTTGCGCTGTTAGGAAAACAGGCAAAGTCTTGAGAGTGGAAAGAATAATGAATATTTTAAAAGAGATAATAACTAGCTCAAGTTCCAGTGGGGATTTTATGTGAGTGTCACTTCAGCCTCAGGGCCTTGGAAACCTCCAGTAGAGGGCAGACTCTGAAGGAAAGACATTGATAAAGATCAGCTCTGTTCCTTCATGCTACATCAGTGCCCTGCAGTCTGTGGTATGATGAATACAGGGCACAGTCAAATCATGGTAAAAAAGGCAGACAAATATACCAAAAAGATGCCCCTCAGAATTCAACAAGACGTGCTGAAAAGGTCTGTCAAATATCTGGATGCTTTTGGGATTTGACTTCAATCTGATATGCCCTATTTAATTAGGGTACGAAAACACCTCATATTACTACCCACAAGAGGAGAAGAAATTTTGTTTTCTATTCAAACTTGTGCACGCAAGAAATGAATGGGAGCTTTGTTGGCCTGTTTTTTTCTGTATGATGATGAGAAACACCACAGCCTGTCAAGGGATGAGGTTAGGTGACAAGACTACCAATGTTATTCAAAGAAACGCTACTTTATTCAAACATGCAGGAAGCTCCAAAAAATGCACGAAAAAGCAATATGTAAAAACCATGGTCAGGCGGCTGTTCTAGCAAAGCAATATTTTATGCATGTTTATTGCAATACTGCAGGATGTACTTCAGTCTTCAAAAACAACCATGACTGACTTAGACTATATTGCAAACACTTCTCTTATTAATAAAGACAAATATTAATTCAGATTTTGACTGCTTTTTTCTTCAGTTAATACCAGTATTACTGTCATGAAGTATATTTTAGTATGACATATGAAGGACCTTTGCACAAAATCAGCCATATTTACTGACTGCCTGTATTGATGACCTTTTTTGCTCTATGTAATTTACAACTATACTTGTCTAGTGTCTGCACTGACTTGCTTATTTTGGAAAAAGTGTCTGACAGGTAAAGCACAAATATTAATGTATAGTTCTCAGACAAACTTCATCTATCTCCCCCAATCACAAGAAACAGAGTGATTAATTTCATAATAGAACACTGAAGTAGATGGATACCTGTCTCTGGGTCACACTGGTGCTCGCAGGGGTCCAGCAGGCGACGGCCACACAGTTCATTAACCCAAGGCCCGCTGGCATTTTGCTGGTAAAAGAGCAGCACCTGAGCAGGGTTCAGCCAGTCACTGGCATCCAGCTGGCTGCCATGCAGCAGAATGAACCGTGACCCTGTGGGAAGGATCATATATTCGACCTTAATAAGAATCACAATTGCTACTAGGGATGTTATCTTTTAGTTGGCCAGTGCGTGGGGTCCGGCCCGCTCTTACCATCAGCGATGAGGTGCTCTGGCACGTGCAGGATGACACGTACGTTGATGCTGCAGGACAGGTGTGAGGAATATACCAGGCTGATGACACAGCTGATGATGCTGATCAGTGTCAGGGTCGTCTTGTTGATGGGGCTTCGTGGGGAGCCTACTGGACAAAGGAGAGACAAAGAGAACCAAAGAGCCATGGCTGTGATGAGGAATGAATAAACACGTAACTGAAAATGAGAATGTTTGCACATTGCTGCAAAAGGTCTTTATAAATTGTTGTGTGCATCAATCGTCTGCTGTGTACACAGCAGGCACAACAAAATGCAATATACAACTCCAAAAAAATTAGCAGACAGAAGTATTGTCATGAACCAGACTGGGGGAATCCGTCAACGTCATTCAGAAATCCTCCTCCATTCTTACTGGGGAAAAAAAACGCCTAGTTGGGGAAGCCCTGTTCAGCCCACAATCTAGATCAATGGTGATTCCAATTCACGGTCAAACCCATTTACCAGATGTAGTCGGTTTTCTTTGATTGCTGCTCTATTTAAGCTCCCAAGGTATGTCAGGCAAACTCAAGATCTTCTCAGTTTGAGCAGTTCCCTGTGCAGCTATACCATGTAACATTAATTTTGTTCCTGGGTACTAAGTATTATTTCCTAATGCCTTATGACTGAAAGGTATAGAAAATGACTACAATTCCCCATAAACTTAGCTTTTGTGATCAGAACAGTGATATTTTGAAATTTACCTAATTCCAGTGAGAAAATAAGTGAATTTGTCAGAGGTTAGAAAAAAACAACATGTGAAAAATATATATATATTTTAAATTAACATATCTTGTGATTCCCCAGGAAGCCCTGAACCACTGCAACCAATCAGTTACAAGCCAGGGTTGATTTATCGGTTTAATAGTTAAATAACTCAATGAGGTATTGATTAGCCAGATGAGGTGTGCTAGTCGTCAAGTCAAAAAATGTATTGGTATGTTGGACATTTGCTGCAAAGACTGAGGTGACTTTAGGAGAGGTTTTGAAATGACTTTAACAGATGTAATATTATAATTCAACATCAACATCATTTTAATGTCATTTTCTTTGATGGCCTAAAACATCAGCACAGTATTGTATAAAATATACGATCTAAAGAATGACTGTAAAGGTACAAAAGTGACATTTCCTTTCAGGTATAAAAAACAAATTGCACAGTAACTGTCTGATTTTAAACAGAATGTTGGGTTAAATAATTAATGTAGAATTTCCAATAATTTGGATATCTTCCACCTTCATCCACATTCTGCTGATAATAAAAAGCAGTTAGAAGGATGATGGATGGTTGGAGGGATGGATGGATGATGGATGGATGTAATAAGTATCATCGTGTTTATTACACTGGCTTTGGTCAGATGCCTACTTTCATAATCTTAATTTCTTTCTGTAAGGTCTTGTTTTTTGAGCACAATAACTAGACAAAAATTCCAGTAGGCAGGAAAAAGTAAGAATGATATACCAGACCCAGACATGTGGCACCGATGTTTTTTTTTTTTCTTTTTTTTTACCGTGCACTGTGAGTCGTGTTAACTACAGATCGGTGGCCTGTACTGCGAAGCGGGGCCACTGGCCCATCGGGGCAACCCATCGGATTCAAGGCACCACTGTTTAAATGGATTTAATATTCGTTCACTTACACTTTGCCCAGACTACCTTAAATCCAACAAGTTGCCCCGGTAAGCCAGCAACCCCACTTCCCAGCACAGGCCCCAGGGCTGCGTTTCCCAAACAACGACTGAAGTTGTCATTGACCATGCATCGTACTATGGTAGTTCAGACTAAGCAACATCCGAAGTACGACTGTTTCCCAAAACCATCATACCACAGTAGTTTGAACTATGTTAGTTTTTAACTACCGTAGTTCGAACTGCAATGTTTCCAGCAATGATTGGTCTTACTCACGGCGAGTTGTCTGCAAAAAGTACTGTAACAAACTTTGTAATATTGGTCTAACTTTTACAGCAGGTGGCCTGCAAAAACTCACGAACTTAGTAATATTATTTCTAAATACGACAGTTGTGCCGATATTACATTATTATCGGTAATTTACTGTGTGTTATAATATGACAGATGATATTGAAAAATAGCAGTAGCGTCATAATATACTTGTATGATGCTTGTAGAAGGAAGAAATATAAGAACTACTATGTATTAGCGACATGAGCTCTATGTATAATTACATTTAAGTAATTTTAATCCCACTATAAGCACTCATAAACTCCTGATCCATCATTTTTATATAGTCTTTTAATGGCTCAGTGGGATAGACAGGTGTGTATATAACCATGTATGTTAGGTATCACACAGATGTGGCACCGATGTCAGACGGCTGAGTGAAGTCATGTGACAGACACCCTCCTTCACTTATACCAAGTGTAACTAGATGCTATTGAAACGTTAACAATGTATTCCCCAGACAGTCCCATCGGTCTCTCCCCCCTCTCCCTGCTTCAGTCTTGGTGTAATTTGTCTCAAAATGAAACAGGTCTCAGATTATCACCTATGCAAGGGTTCTTCAGTTCTGGTCCCGGAGGGTTTGCAGATTTTCCTGTTCAAACACATCATAATCAGCTATTAACTAGGTTTAATAGGTATGCCTGAGCAGGGAAATCTGCAAACAGTGTTGGATTCTGGCCCTCCAGGACCAGAACTGGAGAAGTCTGACCTACTGTATATAAACTCCATGAAAGTTCAAGTGTCTTCTGCAGCTTCTCTTTCCATCCTTTGCTTGCACCTAGTAGTACAATTTGTCTCAAAGTAAGTTATCACACTAACGATAAGTAATGTCTGCAGTGGTGAACTGGTCCCAAAAGCATATGTAATACAAACATTTAAAGGGCGCTGCATAAGAAATAAAATGTGGAAAAAATTATACAGTATAATCTAGTACTATACTATATACTATACTATAACAGTACTATAGTTACTAGTACAAGATATCCACCTTCAAATGGAAACAGGTGAAAGTTATTAACTGCCATTGTTGACACCACAGCATACAACAACAAATCATGTCCTCTGCATTTAACCCATATGTAACATAGCAGTGGTCATCTATTATTTTAGCACCTGGGGAGTAATGCATGGGGGCAGTACCTTGCTCAGAGTACCTCAGTGGGGCCTTGCTAATCAGGAATTCATCCCAGCAACATTTCAATGGCAAGTGTGCATCCCTAACCAAGAGGCCACCACTGCCTATCACTGGGTGTGATAGATTAATATCAGCAGAAGAATGAGATAAGAGTTATAACATTTATTTAGGCTGGGTTGGTTTACTGGAAGTCATATAGAACAAGGCATGTATAGAGTCCACATACATAGAGCCTATAGGTAGAACCTATTAAGACAAAAACCAAAGTCATCCCCCTTCAATGATGACCTGTGTGAAAGGTCAGGCATAAAATCACTGCATGAATCTCTTTGATGTTAATGTTAAGACATCCTGCAGTCATGCATAATAAATGATGTAAATTATAATATAATATAATCAGGGGTGCCATAAAAAGGAGAAAGTTAAGATGATTCCAGTAGCTCCTGAGTAACAGGGACTATGAAAATCTTGGAGCATAATTGGATTGATCTAGGTTGGGAGCCCAATATAACATGCTTCCATCCCTCCATCCATCCATCCATCCATCCATCCATCCATCTATACATACATCCCTGAAACCACTTATCTTATTCAGGGTCATGGGATGTGTAGAGCCTATTCCAGAGGCTATGGGCACAAGGCAGGGAACAGCCCAGGATGTGATACATAGACACACACACACACACACACACACACACAGTTTGGTAAATCCAACTAGCCTCAACATGTTTTTGTTGTGGGGAGAAACTGGAGTACCTGGAGGAAACCCCACAACGGGAAGAACAGGCCAGCTCCACACATGGAGCCCTGGTAGAGGGTTATACTCAGGTCCCAGAGATGTAAGGCAACAGTGCTAACCACTACACCACCATGCCACCCCTTAACATGGTGTCATGGGGTCCAAACTATTTAGCAATCCTGTATATAATCATTTGTCTAATGAAGTGTAGATATTTGCTGTTTAGTCTAGTAACATAGTGTTAGTTTAGTTTGGAGGTTTAGTACTCATAATAGGGATGTCAGGTGCCAGACTACTCCAGGGTCAGGGGCTTCAGCCATACCGCTGTGCCCTGTGATGAACTGAAATGATCTGCCATATGTACAAGGTACATCACAATTCTTTTGTTTTCACACATCCCTCCTTTATGATATAAACACATATACAGGTAAATGAAGCTTGGGGTCGGAAAGCATGAACAGCCATCTATCCAGCAACGTATCTGGAGGTTATGGGCTTCGCTCGAGTGCCCAGCGAGGATGTGACTGGCCTTCCACTCGGAGGTGCAGTCCTAGCCTGCTGAGCCACACACTGTCCCCGGTGCACTCCTACCTGAGGCCCAACCGAGACAACTTGCTGAACAAGAGAAACAAATAATTTTGTGTTTGGTTTGCAATTTTGTAGTTGAGCTTCTGTTATTTTATGCAGACAATATTGTTTAAAAATGTTTTAATGGCATACATGGCCTTCAATATGAAGGACGTTAATGTCAATATTTATAATGGGTGTCTGTCCTATTTCGCTGTAACAGCTGCACCTCCATGCCTTAGATTATCTGAGAATGTTAAAATGGGCTCTAGATTTAATACGACCTTGTGGTGCAGCGTTTCTGCTGGTAACGCTTCTCTGTGGTGGCCCTCCAAGCCAAAACCTTTGCCTCCACAGCAAAATAACACCAGTCCGACCAATTAGTCATCTAATCCAACACCTTGGGGACTCAATCTGGAAGCCTGATTCCTGCCCCAACCCCTCCCTCACATGCATTATGCTGGCACTAACAGGCCATATTACATTATCATTTAGCTAACGCTCTTATAACACTAATAAAATGAGCTTACTTAGCGATGAGGTGGGTAAACAGGGCAGGAGTTTAATTACTTGGGGGTGAAGACACATCTCTTTCCTTGCTGTCTTATACCCCATTTACACACTGAAACCCGCTTATTGATGCTATTTTACGGCAAAGTCTACCCATTAATCTATCCGCTGACGACCTAGTAACACTGACTATCTGACAGGGCTACAGGGTGAATGCGAAACAGTAACAGATTACCGTGTTGAGAAGGGTGCGGGGGGGCTTCTTGCCCTTTATTCACTACATTGATATCAGTTCAAAGTATACGACAGCCGTTACTTACTTCCCACAACTAATCCGCTATATTTGACTGAGTGAAGGTCAAACGTCTTCTGAGGTCACCTTTCCCTTTGCTGCCACTAAGCAGCGCTGCTTCAGTTTTCATACAATTTGCCTCAAAACTTCACAGGTTCAGACGTATATTACTAAAATATGTCTGTTGAATTTGAAAAAGATTGGTCAATTTCTCTTGCGTTATCGTGCAAGTGGAATAAGTTCCAGAGGCCTATTTCTCTTTGCTAATACCATATGAAACTGCTTCAGTTATGGTGGGAATTACTGCAAAATGTGATCAGTGGAGAATTTGAAAAAGATCTCAAATACTTTTAAAGTTAGTGGGTCTTTAACAGCTGCCATTTCCTTCCTTTGCTGCCACACAGCACCTCTGCTTCCATTTTAGGGCAATTTGTCTGAAAATTAAGCCAGACATAGAGCTTCATTCATACAGTGATTTTGTGAAGCAGTAATAATGTCTGTCAAATACTTTTCAACTTAGCATATTCACAAGGTCAAATGTAGTCTGTAGTCATCTTTCTGTTGCCACTAAGCAGTGTTGCTTCAACTTTGTGGTGATTTGTCTCAAAATTTGATCAGTTACAGATTGTCACTCATACAATGTGTCTCCCAAGTTTGAAAAAGGTCCGTCAAATGTGAGACCGGCGGCAGACCAGCCTCAAATCTATATGTATACCTTGTCACTGGAATACAATAAAGGCAACATGTAATTTACTTGCATTTAATACTTAAATATCTATATATCACTCTATAACTGTTTATTGAGTGCAGAGTCACCATTGGTGTCATAGAATAGAATAAACCTTTATTATCCCCCAAATGAGAAATTTAAGTGTTACAGAGCTCTTATACAAAAGGAAAACAGAAGAACAAGAACAGGTACTGTAGGTCAGTTGTCTATACACACAACCAAAGTTTTGATCTATCCCAAGAAGCTTGGGAAACCCTGGATAGGAGACCGGGCCGTCGCTGAGCAAACACACATGCATCTACTGTGGGAGAAAAGTCATGCATCATGTTGAAGGCATGCAAACTGTGCACACACAGTCAGGGCAGGATTCAGATCCCCAACCTGGAGCTGTGAGGTCACAGAGCCACAGTGCCACCCGGCAGAACATATCACATAGCCCAAACATTCATCTTTATTAACCCATTGTAAATCACCATGCATTTTGGGAGTTCTGAAAAGTAGCGTCGTCATATGCAAAAAGGCATGCACACCTTCTCAACACATAACTCACCAGTGAAGCTAGATGACTTTTCTGTGTCCTGGTCCTGTAATTCTTCATGTGTGAAGGTATGCATGTCAGCCTTTATGTATAACTGCTCTTTCTCTGAGCTGATGTAGTCTGGAAATGTAAGCATTTCAAAACCAGCAAGCTCCTATACTGACCCACAATCAGATTTCCCAGTCCTAATCCTAGAATTAACCTATATAAATTGGTCTTGGGTCTACAACTGCTTAGCGCAAAACTAGTAAACATTCAACCAATCCAAGAAGCCAAAACACAGATGCTTAATTAAAAATTCATTGGCACATCTAATCAGAGTTGTGTTATAGACATTGATTGGTGTAAAGTGCAGAGTGCACCGCACACCTGATCATAGTGTTAATTTACTTGATATAGGGTTGTGACTGAGCTAGTGTTGTAAAAATTGGGTTGCTTTGCTAAAAGGTTGCGAACCACTGATCTACGCAGACCCTGTCATTAAAACCCTTTTTAAACCATGTTATTAATGTTACAGAATACAGCACCATACCTAAGAAGCTATGAAAAATACAAGTATCTGTTTTGACAGACCCTAACCTAAACCTTTAACTAGGGACCCTAGTCTAGGTTGACCAGATAATCCATATAGGGTGGGGGAGACACACACTCTGAGCTAGGACAGGATTTGTATCCTACCATTTCAATTAAAAGGTCCTGGATTTCACTTAAGCGCTGAGTTCTTGCTGTGTGCTGATTGCTCAGTCTCATGTAATCATGCATGTGTCACTAATGTTAATATGAAACAGCTGGATGAGTCTTTCAATCAAGGAAACAAACCAATCAAAGCACAAGAAGAACTGAACTATAGCCAAGCACAGGAGCCTTTCAGTTTTAAAGTAGTTTGTAAAACCTGACGAAGCTCTAAGTGTCCTCCTTGACATGGATTATGTGGTCACCCTACCTAAACTAACCTTACAATTACATTTGGATTAAATGAAAAGTTTCGTGGTATAATACCATTATATTTACATGGTTTGGAAAATAATATTTTGAAACTGCTTAATTTTTCCTCCTGTTTTTCAATACTGACCACTATTTAACAGTCACTTTTATTGAAACCAAGGTCAAACCAGTTCAAACCAAAGTTAAACCAAGTCAGATAAATTCATGTGACATAATTCATAATGTTTTCAAAATCATGTGACGTAAATACACCATCTCATTGGTTTCTCCATCAGAGCTGTGACTCACTGCGAATTCTGTTGAAGATGGGGACTCCAGTTTGCTTCTTGGATTGGAGTTGAACTTAAGTTGCACAAACAGTGACTTGAGACTCGTCCTCTAAAGACTTGAGACTTGACTCGGACTCAAGATCTAATATGCTGGAAGACCATTACTTGAGGATAACCTGTTCAAAGTGATCATATACCAAACTCTACACGTGGTGAACAGAGTTTCAACACCACCTCAGGATCTTGGTGCCTTGGGATTTATCGACGAAAACAACCAGTCCGCCTCCCCAGAGCTACTCTGTCCGTTCTGTGGAGTGTCAACCCATTCAGCTCACGTTATCCACTGACTTGCAAAACAGTTGGAATTGCCGGTTTGGTGGGATTAGTTGGGATTAGTGGTTAGCCTAGCTTGCACTTCTGTGACCTATCACGTCACTTCTTCATCAGTGTAGCTTTCACTGAGGCCATAGTCTCCTTTTAATGTAGCAGCTCGCTAAGTTGACTTAGCTCCCACAGCCAGTGATTCTCATAAAGATTAACCTTTGACACAGGGAATGGCTTCCTGGCCTCACTGGAGCTCTGCTTTGGACTCATGTAGCTTTAAAGACTCACATCAAAGAGCCGAAAGTCAGACGTCTTTCATAGCAGGCAGACTCTAATTGTCACTCAACCTGATATGACTCACCTTTCGGGCTGCCTTTGTAATTGTCATTTAGTTCCTTCAAAGTGCTTTTACATGTCGCATTTCCATTATTTGTTCCAACCCCACATGCATGTGTGCAAGCAAATAGGATATTTTATCAGTCTTTGTGTTTGCCTGAGACAGGACATAGAGCATTATTTTCCAGCCATGCAGACATGTATCATAAGCATTTAACCTTAACTGTACCTCCTGTCACACTTAAGCCCAGGGAGCCTGTCTCCAAGCTCGACAGGGTTCATGAACTTTGCAAGAGCAGTTGTGGCAAGTTGACCCCTGTACCTTGTGCTTTTTAATGAATATGTCCTACTCAGCTGCACCTAAAAATGTGAAGCTCACTGAAACAAACCCAAATTTGGTGACAGATTAGTGACAATGACAATTCATCTGCAGCACTGTGCATGTCCTTAGCTAATCTCCTCACTGCATTGTGGGAAAGTTGTCATGGGTGAACCGTCACTGTGACACACTGTCTGGCTGCCTGCAAATTGCTTATTTTCCGTGTATGACCTTCGTGTGTTTTGTGTGTTTCTCTGTTGAAAGAAGGACCTTTCCAATGTTTGGAATTTAATTTAGGAGACGTTGGTTTGGTGCGGCTGCACAGAAATGAATAAATAAAAAATGAATAGCGTTAACAAAAAAACAAAAAAAAAACAATAGCTAAAACAATAGCTCTGTAGGTTATTCTTTTCTATGCACACGGGGCTTTCATTCCATTAACATATTAAGAAAACATACTATTGGAACAACATGTATTCCCCAAACAGCTCCATCACCCCTCCCTCCATCTAATCTCTGCTTCTCCTACATCCGCCAACCTCTACGATTTCTAGAATTTCTGGATGGAGCAACTGGAAATGTGAACGTCAAAAAAAGAGTTTTTACCCGAATGCTGAGAGTCCTAGTCGTGACACATGACTGTGAAATGACATCTATTCACTTATATGCCAATCTTTCCCGAAGCATTAGGTGGTTAATTGTATTTTTTTTTTTTTGCGTAGGGCCTACATGTAACTACACTATACAAAATTAGCATTGTTCTGCATGCTGAAAATAGATTTTTCGTTTTAACTGATAAAGTAAAGCACACCTCTCATTTCATATGGGGTTAGCAATGACGGCGAAAGCTGCACTTCCTTAAAGTGACAGTACAGGCAAGTCAAGCACTTCAGTGTGAAAAATTCCCCAGTGTGAAAGGACATATTTTTAACGTAAACAAAACGTTCCTCTGCCTGAATCAGGATTTGGAGTTAAAAATAATCATAAATCAGCCTGGTTGCATTGTGACAGTGGCCTCTGTAATTTGCATAGAGCAAATTGCACCCCTATCCTGTGAAAGTGAGCATGTCAGTTCCAGGAATTTAATCTTAACTATGCAGCCCCCACCCCTCTATCAAGGCACTGGAGAGTCACAGCAGGGTATTTGGTAGCTCTCCTGTTGCTCCCTCACTCCACTACCATGAATCACACGCTGCTCCTCACCATCATCACTGAGTGTAAGAAGCTCCTTCAAGAGGAGATGGGGTCCCAAGTCACCGAGGCTCCTGGCAATGTCACCTCAGTCCCTGAAGCTAAGGCTAGCACCAAGCTTTACGACAATGCCTACTTCTACATCCTCTTTGTCATGTTGTTCTACTCCGTTCTGGCTCTCACCCTCTTCCGGAGCTTTGCGGGTCACGACAGGGGCAAAAAGGATCCGTATGAGGAGTTTGGTGATGCCAGTGCGTCGGCTGGGAAATACAACCAGAACTCCTTGGTGGAGAAGCTTGACTTTGAAGACGAGAGCACAACCTAAACACTTATTATTCAGACATTAGTCAAATCTGAAAACTGTCAGGATTGAAGGACCTTATGGAAATTTCCTCAGTTTTTTTTTTACACGAGTCTATAACATGTTATATTGCGGAAAAAAGCATTCGGTGAAACCCAGATGATTAAGGTGGTGATTTGCTAATTGTCTGCTTTTATTGCATGATTATCATTCAAAATTATTGGTGTGAATATACCATATATCAGTAAATAAGGTCTTTTCCCTAGACTTGGGAAGCAATCATGTCTGGATTTGATGTGTTTATCTACTAAAGTCTGGCTCTTTGACCTTTAAAAATTTTATGGATGCAAGTTATACAGTAGGAAGAAAAATGCATTACATATTTGTATGTACACACTCATCTATCTGCTTGTTTTAAAATATAATTTTATAGCATACATGTGTATGTTTTCGCGGCACATTACATTTTGTGTACTATACATAAAAACTGAAGTAGTGATACTCAATATATGTCTCATTTTAAAAATCCAGGGTACATGTATTTTGGTTCATAAATTTCTATTGCAAATGAAACAGTATTCAGGTATGGGTGTCTGATTGTGAATCTCTAAAAGTTATTTACAGATATACTGTCAGAAAAAAGTACTAATATGTAACTTTGGCGGTACATTAGTTGTCACTAGGGCTATACCCTCAAGGGTCTGCCAATTGTACCGATAGCTGTAGGGAAATGTACCTATTAAGGTACAGAAATGGACTCAATTTGGGGCACATTAATGCTGTTTGTACCTTGGGGAACAAAATTGTACCTGGACCGTACTTTTTTTTTCAGACAATGTAGATGAGGCAGGGAGCAATTTTACATATATTTTATATAGCTTAGCTGATCGTGTTGATCTAATTAAGCCCTGACAGTGAGGAGCTACTTACAAATAACAAAAAAAGGAAAAAAGTATTGATGTTAAAAAATTTAAATTAAATTGATTGATTAATAGTAAGGGTGCATGGTGCATGGTGATGCAGTGGTTAGCACTGTCACCTCACACCTCTGGGACCTGGGTTCGAATCCCCGCCTGGGTCACATGTGTGTGGAGTTTGCATGTTCTCCCCATGTCGTCATGGGGTTTCCTCCGGGTACTCTGGTTTCCCCCCACAGTCCAAAAAAAGATGCTGAGGCTAATTGGAGTTACTAAATTGCCCGTAGGAGTGCATGAGTGAGTGTATGGCCCCCCATCCTGGGTTGTTCCCTGCCTCGTGCCCGTTGCTTCTGGGATGGGCTCAGGACCCCCCGCGACCCAGTAAGGATAAGCGGTTTGGAAAATGGATGGATGGACGGATATTTTTTATTTCATTTAAATTGGATTGAACAATGAGAAGATTTTATGTTCTATTTCAGTGCGTGTCTTTTGACCTAGTCTGTAAATGAATGTCATTCAGAGAGTCTTCTGCATCTATATTTGATAGATGTATATATGTGTGTATGCATGTCTGCATGTATTGATTAAGCATGCTGAAGCTCTGTAGAAGTAGCTGGGACAGTTTCATTATCCTCTCCTAGGAGGCGACCATGACTAAGTATACGGTTTTGTGTGTGGCCTAGATTGATTATTCCGGTAACATTTCACTTGAGGCGACACAAATACAGCAGAGCCTTGGAACTCGAACGCCTCTAACCTCGACCACTTCAGACATTGAATGGCTCTGTTGAGTTTTTTTCGTCTTGCACCTCGACCAAAATCATGGAACTCGACCGTTCCTGCTACAGCTTGTGTGGTTCGATAAAAATGTAACCGCGGCCGAAAACTCGGAACAGAACAGAACAGAACAGAACAGAACAGACCTGCTGAAACTTGTACAGATTGAGACGCGTCTCTGATGGAAACAAAGGCAAGCAGACCTCCTGGGATGCTGAGGCCTGTGAATCGCTGTCATACTTCTCGACCGAGTTTGACATGTGAAAGCTGCATTCCTGTGCTCAGTGTGACTATTTTGTGCTTTATCTACAGTACATTTAGTGACACAGTAATCATGCCCCCTAAGGAAGTGAGCAGTGATATCAGCAAACTGGAGAGGAAAGTAGTGAGAGTAACTTTAGAACTTAAAAAGGAAAATATAGGGAGAAGTGAAGGTGGTGCATGTGTGTCTGCTCTCGCTTCGGAGTATTGGGTTGTCATTTATCACTTTTGTATGTGTGCTTTTCATGTGTGTGTTAGATTTATATTGATTGTTAATGCTTCTTGTCATTAGTTAGATAGGTAGTTTAAATAGGAAATCATTTGGGTCCTGGAAAGGATTAAATTCATTTACATTATTTCTTAAGGGGAAATTTGACTTGGACCTTGACCAAATCACAACTCAACCAGCCTTCTGGAACTTCTGGAGTTAAGTTCATGTTCCAAGGTACCACTGTACAATAATGTAGTATTATGCTATTAATTGTGTATTAATTAACCATAGTCTAAGAGTTAGTTAAAATCGATGCCATTTTTGGTCATCGTTAATGAATTGTCACATCTTTATTTCAAGTAAGTGTTACATTTGATGTTGGGGGTGGCATGGTGGTGCAGTGGTTAGCACTGTTGCCTCACACCTCTGGGACTCAGGTTCGAGTCTCTGCCTGGGTTACGTGTGTGTGGAGTTTGCATGTTCTCCCCATGTCGTCGTGGGGTTTCCTCCGGGTACTCCGGTTTCCCCCCACAGTCAAAAGACATGCTGAGGCTAATTGGACTAGCTAAATTGCCCATAAGAATGAATGGTGTGTGAGTGCGCCCTGTAATTCTGTAAATTTTTAGGAACTATTGAAGGAACAAGTAATGAGTAACACAAGCGAAATACTGATGTCATGTTTGTTCTTCATTAATGAATTGTGATCCATCCTTTATCTTATGTAGTGACTATATTTATTTATGATTTATTCATGATTTGTGCTTTACTAGTAACTGAATTACTACTAAGCATTTGTGTCCCCAAAAGTAAAGTGCTATCATTAATCGCTGAAGTATCAAGCGAGCTAATGTGTGAGAAATGTAGCCACTTAGTTAAATAGAGAATTAGTTTGTTACCGATCATCGCGCTAAGCCTGATAGGATTTGATATGATTTGATTTGATATGATTTGCTGCCGCCTCCGGTCAAAGAAATTAACCACGGGAAATCACTTCCCCAGTCAGTCAAATCTACCGAGGTGAAAAAAAACAAGCAACAAATATTCAAGTTCAGCAGAGATTTTTGATCATTGCGGTGTTTCCCTGCTTTCAGTGAAAAAGAAGGATAGTGTTCGATAAGGATCAATGGGAATATGTCGATCTAACGTATAGTGAACAAAGGTGTCAGGTTGTAGATGAAGAAAAAATAACGACTAGCTAATTGAAAAGTACAAAGGAACAATTACTATTACACATGGTGACATTGAAATACTATAACTGTTGCTTTTGTGATACTCTTTAGCTGTTTTTTAATCCTTACTTCTATTTACCTTTTTCTCCCAGAAGATGGCAGTAGCTACCTCCCTACCGACCTAGTTCATCTAGTCCAAAATCATAATAGTGGAATTTGTGTTTTTATGTTTAAAGTAATAACTCCCTAACCTTCTGTCTGGGTTTAATTCAAATGTATAACAGTTTATTAGCTATAGGTGTAAACTTAATGTAATGCTTTTAAAAAGAAAAAGAAGAAAATGACAGAAGACAACCATTCATGACGTGAATTTTATTTGATTTGAGGAGAGTATAAATTGTACTGTGAAGAAATCTTGAGTCGTGAGTTTTATGCAGGAATCAAATCACCATTCAGTTCTTTTGGTTGCAGGTCATATTTTCCTGTGGATATGCAATCAATGGGCATTATATTTAAAATAAAGGAATGATCTATTATAATATTTTAGAATGTCAGGTACAGAATTGCATCTTGTATTTCTTGACATTTCGTACCCCATTTAGTGTAAATTTGTTGGTGAAATTTGGTAGCTTGTAAAAAATAACTTGACAGTCATTTTGCTGTGGCACACGATGCAAAATACAGGCCTAATCGATCCCTGACATGCTTCAACAGAGGCGTAACGAGTCATTTTGGGGTAGTTGATGAAATACCCCCATCCGACTCAGGGTGGCTCCTCCATGGTTTTGTTAAGTGGGGCATTCTCCAGTTAACGGCCCAGGAAAATATACCTGTACCTCTGCCCCCCTCCCCAACAAAGGCCCTGAATAGTGTGCTTATATTAAACAACCAGTATTGAATAATTTTTAATAAATATTTTTACTGCTTCAGTACTGCTTCATACATACTAAAATCAAAAGATTCAGCAAAAGTATATAAGTATATAACTGTAGCAATTATGGTCATTTGCCAAAACAGAAAAACTGTATTATTGATAACAGTTAATGGGAACTGGGTAGATTGAATTGCCCAGGTTCATTGTAACTGACAGTCAAATCTGGTTTCTATGACTAAACTACTAAACTATGTATGTGTGTGTTTGTGTGCATGTGTGTGTAGTTTATCAGTCTTGGCAAACATCATAAAGTACAAAAACTGTAAGAAAGTATAAATTAAAACATAAAGTTGTATGATTTTTTTAAGAGAAAATGCACAGAGAAAATATTGTAATTACTAAGGTACCTTTTCATCTTTTACAAGTGTGGCCCAAAATAATTATGTGGGCAGAAACAATTTGAATATAACTAAATGCTGATTTAATAAACATTCATTTGGTAACCAACCAAGACTGTAGCATAGGTGAGAGTTCGGTGTTAGTCATCTGTTTGATAGGCTTCAGTGTGGCGCGGATTGAGTGCGGACAGTGGCCAGGGCTCTGAGCAGGCTGTGATGGAAGCACCAACATACCAGCTGTGTTTGCCAGAGTGGCTCGGAAAAGCATGTGTCCTGATTATCTCCTCCAAGGGCTGTATCTGGAGCTGAAAAAGGGGTCGGGGGAGATTTTCAGAAATATCGAGCTGTCAGCTGCCAGCTTTATTCTGTCCCTGTGGGGCTGACCTCTGATACACCAGAGCTGCTTCGCATCAGGGGAGATACTCTGGAATAGATTGCATAGAGGTAACTGTCAGTGAGTTGCCTCATTGTCACTTTCCCGAACAGTAATGACAGTTATAAAACTTCTGAACAGATATATGTCTGGTTAATGATTAAATCTCTCTGATCAAAATGAAAAAAGCATTTCACTTTGGATAAATACAGTTAAATGTAATAAAAACCAATATGCTTCCAGTCCATACTAAGCAAACAAAGTAAGAGAAGACTGAACAAACCATTTTCAAACCGGTTATGTATTATATTGAGTATGAGTTCTGCTAGTGTGTTAAACATTTGTTCAGTGTTGTTATCTATACAGGTAGCTTTTCAGTGATTATCAGCAAGTCAGCTGCTTGCTTATAGATATCGCCTAAAATGTATAACCTACATAAACCAAACCATTACCATAAAGGACTTTAGGGTAAGTTGTTCTTAGTTTCGGTACTTATAAAGTTAATAAAAAATTAGCAAAACATAAAGCAAAACATAAAAATAAACTTGATTTTATAAATTCCATAAATTAAAAAATCAAAAAGTATTATATAAATACCAGTGTTATACTAATTCCTAATCAGATGATGAATAATGAAGATAATAATGATTTGAATAATAATTTGGTAATGCTTTACAATAACTGCACCACATAATGCCTTTATAATGCATGTATAGAACATTCATAAGCAGCATGCACAGTAAGTATTCCTTAGCATCCTAACATACCTTACCAGCTTAAATATGCATTAATAACAAACATTATAATTGTATAATCATATAATGTTTGTTATTAATGTATATTAAACCTCTCAAGGTATGTTAGGATGCTATGGTACATTTATATGCTGCTTATGAATGTTCTATGAATGAGTATTTAATGCATTATGAAGGTGCAGTTAATGTAAAGTGTTACCAGCTATTTCTAAGTGATATATTTGGGTTCGACTCATAAAACCAGATCCTAAGCTATAGCTTTTAAGATTTCCAGGTTAACATTGATCCGCAGGTCTGCCCCTTCTCGCAAAGCCAGTGGGCCGTATGCAGTACCTCCATCTGTTTGGCACCATCCTTTCAGTCACCCTCCAACTGTCCCCAAACTCTGTGACATTTGTGGCCTGGTTGCCGTCTGGCTTTATCAGGTCGTTATTCTTCTTGCCATCGAAATTACCACAGAGGCCCAGCACCGTGCTCCTGTAAGTGTTTGGGAGGACTATCTCTGCAAAGTTGCAAAAGCAGAATGAAGTTTAATTTCTGTAGTGTTTCTTGTAGCTTGGTACTTCATTTTCTGTATCTTATTTATCTATAAATAAAAGTTAAACATCAAAAACACATTCCTTTTTCCAACCCTTTAATGCTAAAAACTGTAACATTCTGGGATAATACAGATACTCCTCACTTAACAACCTGCCTGTTTAACGACCACAGAGAGCTATGACCAGCTCTTCACCCAATCGGTATTGTACGCTGGACGAGAAGTTTCGCCATGGAAACGGCAGCGCAGTGCAGCGTCTCAATGTCAAGCATCTCATCTTGCTTCTCAGTCTCTTCCCACAGTTCCTACAATTTCTTTTTGCTGATTGTATTTTTATGTTCTATAATATGTAAGAGTTACGCAAATTTAAACTAAGTCATCAAGTTGGAGTTTCCTTTACACCTTTACATTTCGCTTATCGACCAATTCGCTTAATGACCTCATCATAGGAATGGAACTCGTCATTAAGTAAGGAGTGTCTGTAATGTCCAAGTAGCCTACAGCAAAGGCATCATGTTTGAAGACTTCCTTGAAACTTCTTCTGTTACCTGCTTTTCCAGCACCATCATACTCCACCGACAAGCCAAAATCAGTCCTCAGGAAAGTCCGAGATGAGCGCTTGCGAATCTCTAGCCCGTCCCCGGTGGAAACAGGCAGGTGTAGCTTTATTCCATCAAGCTGTAAACCAGGTGGATGGACAGTAAGTGGCAAGGCAGGATCAAAGTATTGGACATTGCAATGTTTGTAATAAACAAAAGGATCGAAGTCGCAAATGCTTTTTATAACGTTCCTGTTATTTCACTTTTCTGCCAGATCTGCTGGCCGCTCAGGTATTGATTTATCTGGCCATTTAGGTGTAGCATCCTGTGTTTGTTTTTGCTGTATTCGATTTTACCGAAGCAAGGCAAGAAGCAACAGCAATCAAGAGATCTATAGCACACACCAGAAGTGTTCTGAAGCTCCTGTGCTGTTTCCAGTAGGATTCCAGTGCTTGATTTGTGTGACTATCATTTACTGCCAGATGTGCTTGTTTAGAAGCTCAGTTGTCTTCCACTTACATGCTGCAAATCATTTCCTTATCACTCCTTATATTGTATTTTATGGTTTAATTCAGTGTTTCCAAATCCGGTCCTCGGGACCCACAGAGGATCCATGTTTTTGCTCATTCCGGGCTCCCTGCCAGACAGTCTACAACTCCTGAGGAAAAATGTGGACTGTCTCTGGGTCCCCGAGGACCGGATTGAGAAACATTGGTTTAATCAATCACATTGCTCTCTTTAGGAAAGATAGAGGTGACAAGCAGATAGTTGGATAAAAGTCTTATAAGTCAAAACAGCATATTTACCTTGGGCTTTCCCTTGGACATAAACTCTATGGTGTGCTGGTACACCCTAATCTTGAGCCTTCTCAACCCATCATGGTTATCTTCTTCACTGTTATTATCTCCCTCAGGGCTGCTGTCTTCCTCGCTACTGTCATTGTTTTTGCCGTTGCCACTGTGGTCATTGTCAACTGTCGCAAGCTCATAGTTGCCTTCAATGTAGACTGGTGGCAACGTCCCCGTGTTGAACATGGTCTGGATCAGGATATACGAGTTCTTGCACTGAAACCCATACTTCAGGTCATCAAAGGTCTTGGTTGCTTTGGATATGGAGCACTTGCTGAATCCTAAACGCAGAAACCAAAGAGTGGATAACAAATGGCTATAATGCTCTCATCTAAGCAAGGTCTAAGAAACATGAGCATGACATACGTGTTGATTTGCACCCGAACATCCTGTTGTCATTGAGGTAGCACACTGAATTACTGTCACATTCATGGTCTCTACAAATCACATTCTTTTTCCCGTTCCTTCTCTCACAGCTACACTTCTGGATGCAGTGATCGGTGAGCCAGGACTCGCCAAACTGAAGAAGCCAAAAGATATATGTTTATCAGTACCATCCCAACTCCTTTTACATTTGGGCTCTTTTGCCTTAAGTTAAGTACTTACATGGTGACTGTTACCCTTCTCATCGAGACACCCGCAGGCTGTGATGGGCACACATTGGCCTTGCTTGAGCACATAGCCATAGTCACATTCGAAGCCTTGCCTACAGGGAAAGCTACTGGGACAAATGGTCGGGCCATGAAGGTCTTCACACGTGGGCTGGCAGATGGGTACACAGCTGGAGGGATGGCTGTTCGCAGGGCATGTGGGTCCTGAGAGAGAACAGTGTAGCAATGGCGACTTTCTTTAGACTACAAATTATCAAGAGCTAAGATGTGAACTTTCAGGTCAAAGTAAAAATGTGTAATTTTTGTGTGTCACCTGTCAGAATAGGTGTTACTGTGGTTCCTATCACTGCTGCTGTATTCATTGTAGTTGATTCTGGTAGTTGCATCGCTGTTGTAGTCTTAGCCATTGGCTTTGTTGACATTGTGGTCTCTGATGGTTCTTTTGTGAACTCGGTGGTGTCTGACACCACTTCACTTGACTTTGTGGTCATCGATGTTGGTTGTGCTAGCTGGGTAACATTTGCTAGCCACTGTGGGTCAGTAGTGTACACTGGTGGATGTGTTGGTTTAGCTGTTAAGGTCACAGGTCCTGTAGTGGTACTAGGAACTATTGGGAATTGAGAAGGTGACTCTGTGGAAGATATAGCAGTACAATT
Source organism: Isichthys henryi (assembly GCA_026776945.1). Lineage (NCBI taxonomy): Eukaryota > Metazoa > Chordata > Actinopteri > Osteoglossiformes > Mormyridae > Isichthys > Isichthys henryi. The sequence goes on along the minus strand of JAODJX010000047.1, from coordinate 18,211,318 downwards.
AGACAACCATTTGAAACACAGACCACTACTGACATTGCTTATTTCAGAGGCAGAGGCTTGCATCAGCGCATTAAAATATATATGCTTGTCATTTCTAGTAATCTCACTGTCTTGTAAGGATACGGTTGACATGGTTTAAACATTCTTCCTGTTAAGCTAATTTGTGTTTCTAATGTAATCTTTTGCTGCCTGGAGTCCAAAGAATATTAGTAATACCTGAACAGCTTCCAGAAGAAAGCGACACATCATCTAGTGCAACATCTGACCGTTCATCTGTCCCTCTGCGACCCTCAATAATGATCTAGAAAAATAAAAACAACTCATTACAATTTTATGTGATTTTCATAAAGAGATTTAATTAGAAACAATATGCAGCATATCTTGTTCTACTGACTGTGGTGAAAGCAGTTCTGCTAACAGACTTACCTGGAACATTCCGGAAGTTCTTACTTCCACCTGCGCATCATGCCATGTGTCACCCTGGTTGTTTCGCAGAGACCACACCCTCACTGCCGTCCGGTTCTCCAGAAGATAGACAGTCAGGCCCATGGTATCAGCTGTACCGTACATGTGATACCAGAACCTCAAGCAGTGTGGGCCTGCTTTTGGGCACTCCACGCTAAGCAAACGTGCTGTGTCCCCATTATGGGGGCCGTTGGCTTCTAGGTAAATGTAGTATCCCTCTGCACATATGGGGGCATCACACGGGCCAGTTAATATTGTGCTTTTATTTGTTCTGTATTATCATTTCAGTACTTAAGTCAAGAAGTTAATAACCTGACTCTGATTGCAGAATAACAATGGCTACAGCAATGCCAATTGGAAACACTTTGTGTTCCTGGTAATCATCTTGATGTTTTACATTTAGTGTAGCACAACTGATTTGACTCAATGAAAGTGGTTTAACTGCCCACCTCCAGTAGTGTGGTCAGAGGGCGGGCCTGTCATGGAAGTGGGCGTGGATCCTCTCAGCCTCGTCCAATCAAAACTGTCTGTCAACAGCTGATTCCATTCGCAGAGGCTGTCTTCAAAGCTACAGTTGAGGTTACAGTCTGCAGTGGCGAAGTAACCGAGTTAGTGCAAGACATCCAGAAAACAGGATTAAGGAAATTAATGTAGCAACATGGATTATTGACAGATATTTACATAAATGTTGATTCTAAAACAGCAGATGCTGTGATACCATAAACAACAATCCATTAGTAAGTAAAATTTTATTTATAAAGTGCTTTTCAGAGACAAATCACACAGCGCTATACAAGCCAAAAACAGTCAAAACTCACAATACATGTGCAATAAAATACATAATTGAAACTAAAAATCTAACTTAAAACTTGTTTAGATGTTATGAATATGTTTAAAAGAATCAACTAAATCACTCCTAATAAAATACAATTATAACTTACAATATAGCCAATCTGAGCCACTGCATTATTAAATAAAAGTGTGTAACCCGAATATTATGTTAGTGACACACCTGGCTCTTTGAGGGCAATGTCAGCTGTAGAGTCCAGCCCAGTGTCGGAAGACCCTGTCAAAGCGAGAAAGGAGGAGCAGCAGGCCTTGTGTGACAGCGAGTTTCATGGCAGACCATACGGCACGAATATCCCCAGGCTGCGACACCCCCACAGAGTGCTTGTGTTACAGAGTGTATCAAAGCCCACCTGAGCAGTGTCCTGGATGTACGGATATGTCATCCAGGGCCATGTCAGATTCATAGTTTGAGCCTCTGATCCCCTCAAATATAACCTGAAACAGAAAATATGTCAGGAAGTGGGGGGGGGGGGTCTCATTGGTTTTTATATTATTATATGTGTCTGGGGAATGCCTACCTGGAACTCATTAAAAGCGTCCAATTCTACCTCAGCATGATTCCACTGATCTCCCTGGTTGTTAACCTTTGACCAGACTTTGACTGCTGAGGCTCCCTTCAAATGGTACAGGTTGAGGGCCATGGCTTTAGCAGAGCCGTACATGTGGTACCAGAACTGCAGGCAGACGGGGCCCGTGGCTTGGCAGTGCGGGCTGAGCATCCGAGCGGAGTCTCCATAGTGAGCTGCATTGCCCTCTATGTACATGTAATACCCTCCTGTGAAACACCAGCACACACATACACACACACACAAACACACACATGTCGGGTAAACATATCTCTATAGGGCCCGCTCATTCACTTCTATGGGAAAAATGCTAACGCTAACTATGACAACCTTAACCCCCACCCTGCCCTAACTATAACCATAAGTAACCAAGCAAAATACAAGAGTTTTTGCATTTTTAGTTTTTTCATAGCAGTCACATAACTGGTCCCCATAAGGGAAAAAAAGTGTATTAATCACGTTGTGGGGACATTGTGTCCCCATAAGGTAAGGTATACCTGCTCTCACACACACACACACACACACACACACACACACACACACACACAGACACAGACACAGACACATGCACAGACATCTTAGGACCTTAGTTGCAAAATCATAGTAGTTGCAAAATATTGAATCTCAGTAATACTTTTGTATCCACCACAAATTTACATCCCTTATCATGAAATATAAAATCAGCTGGAAGACTTAATAGATTTAAATAGAAAAAAACTGTTAATAATGTAGTACAGTTTAGCTGGCTATTTTACGCAGCTTCTAAGCATAGTAATAATACAGCAGACTGTGTGTTACAGAAATATTCACAGAGACGGCAGGCATGACAGGTGCTGTCTCGGCATCTGCCAAAGGCTCTGTACTTGTTTGTTGTGTCAAATTGTTGAACAACCAAAGACGAGACACCAACTAATTTAGGAACATTGAATGAAAGTGTGAGAGTATGTGTGAGTCATGTGACCTCCACGCAGCGAGCTTTTCTCTTGGGGCCATATGAACCAATCATGAATGGTAGCACAATCACAAAAGAAGTAGCAAATTGACACAGGATCTATCAGATCTATAAACCATTATCCACCATAAATATAAGCTTACCTACTCCCAGTAGATAAAACAGCCCACACTGAATGGTGGTGTTTACATTGTGAATGGTAATGAGGATGCAGAGGGTATTTACATGGGTGAGGTATAGGGCAGTCAAGCAAGTTACGGAGAGATAGCAACCACTGTGCTAAACTGTCCTGAACCACCTCAGTTGTAGATACTGCAGGTTTTTTCACCCGGCCGATGTGTTGATTCCACTTTCTCTGGGCTGAATGGCCAATTGGGTGTGAGAGGCAGCGGGGGCTGCGGAGTCAGTGGAAAGTGGTGCCTAATGGGATGACGGTGACCTGGGAGACAAGGTGCTGCTATAGAGGTAGGGATGGGGAGACAGTGGAAGTCGTGCAGCACAGCAGCGGAGAGGCTGGCCTGACCCCCTTTCTCAAGCATGCCTTGCTTTGGATAAAGCCATTTGATAAATAAGTAAATGCAAATGTATTGAGGGAATAAAGAGCATCATGGGGGCCTAGATAGCAGGACACATTAAGGTGTCCATCAAGGTGCCTTTTAGTTGCTGAATTAGAAAGAGACAAGAAGATGAGACGAAAGGGTGTTGGGTTAATCTACGTCATCTACGTTTCGTATCTCAGTCGGCCTTCATAGCTAGACGTGACGAGTCTGTGTGTTGATACTGGGTTAGTTCGCACAGTAATTAATTAACAATTTCATGTAGTCTACGGCCGAGAGAGATGCTGTGTATGGATTTAAAATGCACAAAAAGTGAGGCCACAGCCCCTCAGTTTTAAGATAAAACGTCCTGGGGAAATTGTGTAGCACGAAATGTATTTCAGAGGCTTTCCTCTGCTCAGCCTCATCCGATAAGGAACCGTTCCAGGCAAAAACACGTCTATCAGTCAAAGACACCAGCTTCAAAGATAGAAAGGTCAGAATTATTTCCATAGATGAAAGTGTTAATATAAGTGCCATCCATCCATCATCTCCCGCTTAATCCGAGGTCGGGTCGCGGGGGCAGCAGTCTCAGCAGGGAGGCCCAGACTTC
>JAODJX010000047.1:18194785-18204960 GCA_026776945.1 Isichthys henryi | reverse complement strand
ATTGATTTAAACTCCTCATAACCCTGCATAATTAGCATGCACTCTGCCTCCGTAAAGTATGGAGCTCGCGCCATGACAAACGGTGCCTTGCGCTGCCGATCGTGCTCTAGTTATGTGAACGTGCACAAGCACCAATTAGGTTAACACCGATTGAACAAATCAACTTCTTAACTGGCGTCGTAGTACTGATTAGCCCCGACTGATTCAACCTGATTTTGTCAACCTCGCGTTCACAAATTACCTCGGGGATAAGTCTGATTTGGTTAAACCCCCTTCGTAGTACAGGCCACTGGTCTAGTTCCTTCATTTCTATGTGTGTTAGTCTTAATTTGTTTCACCTGTTGCTTGTTTGTTGCCCTGTGCCTGTGATTGGTTTATTGATTATTGTGTTCACTTGTCCCTTGTATGCCTTCTTTGCCTGTGTGTATTTAAGTGCCTCTGTCCACTATGTTCTCCAGTTTGTCTTTTATTTATTTATTTTATATATATATGTCCCTGTTGCTGTGTGTTACGAGTTTTACTTGTTTATTAGTCCTGTTCTGCTCTGTTCCCTAGTATTATAATGTTATGATTTCTTTAGCTGGTTCTTATTGTTCCCTGTTAGTTTTTTACCTTTGTGGTCCCTTTAATTTGTGCATTTCCTTAGTGTGTTAAAATTATTTTTAGGAAATACAGTTGAAACCAGATATTTACATACACTTCAGAAAAAAACTTTTTCCCCTTTACTGTCAAACCTTAAATCAAAGTAAACTTTTATCAACACTCCAATTGTAATATACTACATGAAAATTTGCTCTTTTTTTGGGGGACTGATTAAATCTGTCCCCAAAAAGGTTATGAATTTAAAAGAATGTAGCTAAAAGTAGGTGAGTGTAATGGCAGCACATAGACATCTTTCTATAAGATTATGCTGCAGTAACTGTTTTGACTTCGGAGACAGAAAAGCATGAACAGGATCCGGGTATGATCTTGGGAAGGCGATCAAGAGTGTAAAACGGCAGTATGCACACAAAATGGACTTGCAGCTCAGCAGGAGACAGAATCTATGTCAGATGTGATGGGAATCCAGATGCTTATGGACTACAAACTTCAGATATGTGGCATCAGCCTCCTTTCTGGATGAGTTGGATGCCTTTTACGCCATTTTGAATTCGCCAGCAGTGACCCCCCTGAGTGGCTCCTACAGTGCTGAACAACAGCCTCCATGAGTAACGTGAGAAAAATTTTGAATTGACTCAGTGCTCGCAAAGTGGCCGGCACTAACAGAGTCTTTGCATGAGTTTTAAAAGCCTGCTGCAATCAGCTACCAGCTGTCTTCACTGACATTTTTAAATACTCTCTGAGAGAGTCTACTATCCCCAAGAGCTTTAGAAACACAACCATCATCACAAAGACAGCCAAGGTGGATATCCTCAATGATTACTGCCTGGAGCCATGCGCCTCCATCACAATGAAGTGCTTTGAGAGCCTGGTGCTGCAACACATTAAGGACATGATACCAGACAGTCTAGACCAGGGGTGGTATGTATCTGTGAAGGGCCAGTGTGTATGCAGGTTTTTGAGAGAACCTTTTGGTCAGCTGTTCAAACCCAGGTCTGAGGACTCTTCACCCAATCATCCATCCATCCATTTTCCAAACCGCTCTTCACTCTAATTAGTAATCAAATAGAGTTGCAGTGAAAACTCGCATACCTGTACACAGCAGCACTTTCTGGACAAGACTGCTCACCCCTGGTCTTAGACCTACTAGAGTTTGTATACTGCTGCAACAGGTCCACTGAAGATGCCATCCCTGTTGCTCTGCAAGCCACTCTGTCTCAGCTGGAAAATAAAACTGCTGTGTCAGACTGTAGTCTGTGAAAACTGAGTCTTCAACAGTGTCATCCCATCTCAGCTTGATTTGGGGCTTAGCTCCTCACTCTGCAGCTGGATCCTGGACTTCTTCACTGGGAGACCCCAGCACATACGTCACCATCAACAACGCAGTGTGTCCTGCTGTACTAATCTACAACTGCATGGCCAAGCACAGCTCCAACTGCATCCACCACCGTCATCAAGCTGATCAGCAACGATGTCGCATCAGCCTACAGGGAGCATGTCACTCTCCTGGGAGAGTGGTGCAAGGACAACAACTTCACCGTCAACATCAGCAAAATGAAGGAGCTAATCATGGACTTCTCGAGGCAGGTGGAAGGGGCACACCAGAAGGGGCACTGTGGAGAAGGTCAGCAGTTTTAAGTTCCTTGATGTCATTTAAATGATCTCAACATGCTGCAGTAGTGATCAAAAAGGTACATAATTGCCTATATTCCCTCAGGAGACTGAGCCCTGACTAACTTCTACAGATATACTGTGGAGTCCATCCTCACAGGGTGTTTTACATCCTGGTACTGCAGCTGCTCTGCTCAAGATCTTGGAGCCCTGGACAGGACAGGACAGTCAAAACTGCACAGAGTACCACAGACAGATACCTCCCGGAGATCCATAACATCTTTACCACATGCTGCCTCAGGAAACAAGCTGCTATATGGGGGAATCCAAGCCCCCTGCACCGCCACTTTTCACCCTCCTCCCGTCTGGCAAGTGGCTAAACTCAATGTGGGTACACACCTCCTACCTCTGGATGAATTTTCTTCCCCACTGCCGTAAGAATGCAACTGTTCTTGCAGTATACTGATTCCGTTATAACCACAAACCCCTAGCATTTCTGGCTAAACACTGATTTACATGTATATTGTAATGTATATTGTACATACCATGTTTATTCTTCCAGATAAGTCTGTATCTTCATGCCCATATTTATGTTTGCATATTTATAGTTATATTTAGTTTGTTTATATATTTGTCTTATGGCTTGTTACCATGTGTCTATCTGAAGGAAACGCACAAGTGTCTCACTGTACTGAGTACCTGTCCTGGTACCAATGACAATAGACCTTTTGAATCCTTGAGTCCTTTGAATATCACTGAAGTGCACTAAATCCACTCCAGTTGTAAATACATTAGATGAAAATCACTTCTCCCGGGGCACTGATTTAATCTATCTCTCACTGTCATCTGAGCGTAAAAGAATGTGAGATAGCTGAAGGTACCTGAAACAGCTACTTTTATGAAAACCAAAGCAAGTGTTGGCATACAGACAGACTGAAAGTCTACTGCAGACACTGCTGAGCACAAACGATTGCTGTAAGACTAAACTGAAAGCACGGCTTCCCTCATAAAACTCCCAAAAGAATTGAATTTGTCAATGTGTCGATGTAAATTCATTTTATTTTGAAATTAAAAGTATTATCTATCTTATTAATTGAACCACAGTGTTAATCGTTTGACATGAATATCACAAACATTATTTTCCCCTTTGAAGCCAGCATAAATGGACACCCATTAAAGCTGTGCTTCACTGGACATCTGTGGAAGATTCATGTAGGCTTTATCTAAATGCAGAAGACAAAATCTTATTGGTCAATCTGCTTCGATGAGGTGTTTTTGGAGCCCGCCCAGATGCTGTTCTTCACTTGGGGGTCTTTGAGAAGTTCATGCATAGTTTTTGCATAGGCAACATTCATTGGACAAATAGACTTGTAGTCAGATATTTTAGACCTACCCGGATAGCCAGGCTTCCCTGCATGGTGTTTTGGAGACATCTCAACAAGACAGGATGAACTACCAATAACATTAAAGCTCATGGCTGACAGGTTTCACATACGGTTGGCAGTGTTGCATGCAGTATTCATTGGATTGCATGCAGAAGCAAAGAACCGTTTCATTGCCACCCAGAGTGACAGTTTATTATTTCATCTTTCACCAATGGTATTTGTAAATATTGTAAATAAAGTCATTATCATTGAGTCTGATGTGTTTTTTCATTTTCAGTTCATTTTTGGAAGACTAATTTGGTAGTTGCTCAGAAGAATCTCGCCTAGGGCACCAGAACACCCAGGACTGGCTCTTACCTGACTTTTCCAGTTCCGAAGCCAGGTGATGAGCTGGATAACATTTGGATAGCCTTGGTGGTCAGGTCACCCAAGCAACCCGGGCAGGTGGGGAAGTTGCCAGTGTAAACTGGATGTTGTTGATGTGTTGTAGTTAACTGACAAACAGGGGTGGTGATGCATATATTTAAAAAAGGCAGGGCCATGGGGTGTGTTCACACTTTTCAGTCTCCCCGGGAAAGCTATTTCCAGAATGGGAATTCAGAGAGGATACTCCACCTGATACTGTACTTAGGATTCAAGGCGGGTTACAACACTGGACCAAATTTCCCCCTTGCACTTATGTGAGGGTGTGTGGAAATATGCTATCACAAGCTACATGTGGTTCTTTACCTTGTAAAGTTTTAATGCCTAAACATTAATTGTGGTGGGTAGTGCAGGAATATGAGTACCAGAGCTACTCTATGCTCTTGTCTGTGAATGAAGGTACATGAGTTCAGGGGCTTTAGCCTTACTAAAAGGATCTTTGGCCCACCCCTTTGGCCTACCCCCACCCCCCCAAAAAAAAAATGCACACTAATTAGTTTAAATAATGTTGGCCATTTCCATGAGATCTCCTATTAAAGATTTAGCCTCCTTTTTGTAAATTTCTAGTGACGTTCTTGGTTAGGTTGAGCCTGCTTGATGAGTACAAAGTTGAATCTGATTTGCTTGAGTTATACATCCCAGTGAAGGACAAGATATCAAGGGGCAGCTGTGGCTGGAAGGGTGTCTCTTATAAGCTGGCATAGTGCAATCAGAATGTCACCAGTCCTGTGGCTGGCAGAGTGATTCCATCGTCAGGCCCTTCAGTAAGGCCCTTAACCCCATCCGCTCCAGGGACACTGTTTGATCCTAACTTTGGGCAAAAATTAAAATAAAATATAAAATCTAATTAAATTAAAAAGTAATATCCCTGGTATTCGCAGGGTGTCCCAAACCACCAGAACAGCTGAGAGTGAAGCAAGGACATGAAACAGCTCCCTCCCTCCCTCCCTCCCTCCGAAAAGAGTGGATTGCTCCATTCAGAAGACGGTGAAGAGTCGGCTTTTAGTGAAGGAAATTAAGTAGCATGACTTCTTCTTCATGTCCCTATCTGCTATCCAAGGTCTAATCAATAACCAAAAAGGACAAGGTAGCACCAACAACAAGGCTTCCACACAGGGCTGTGCGACTCTCTGTGACAGGGTGAGAAGTTCTGACATATGGAGTGACCTCAAAATAGAGCTGCTGCTCCTTTAAATCAAGAGGTGTCACCTGAGGTGGTTTGGATGTGTCATAAGGATGCCACCTTAATGACTCCCAAGGGAGCTATGCCAGGCATATCCTACAGGGTAGAAACCACATACGACATGCTGGAGGGATTATATCTCCCAGTCTGCTTAGGAACATCTGGGGATCCCCAAGCAAGAACCAGTCCGCAAACTTGGAATGTGAGAGCTTATCTAAGCAGCTAGGCATGTTCCCTCCACAACCCTCACCAGGAGGTATAGTCTGATGGTGGGTGGGAGGGTGGATGGATGGATGGATGGATATAAAAAGGTACTTTCTTGGCACACAGTAAGCTTACACATCTGTAATTCTGGGACTAGATAATGATGACTACTGGCATTACTGTTTATTTAACCATTGATGTAAAAATAAGAATTTTAAACAACTCTTTCAAAAATAAAAACACAATTTACAAATTTAATGAACATTACCTCTCCTCGGGTACTCAGTTTTTTCACCATATCTCAAAACATGACAAAACAGCCTCAACAATTATTAAAGCAAAATATTTAAATTGCTATAAACATTACCAACAAATATCAATTTCACGCATCATTATACCCATGGTTTCATTTTCATTTGTAGCAAATGGTCGATTAGATAATGTCTCCTTACCCCCAGCACCCCATGCGATGTTGGCGTTACCATTTCTCGTACCTCGGCTGCGGCGCCTGCTTCGGTTGGGGTCGGTGTAGAACGTCAGCTGGGGTTCACTGTCAGCCTCTGTACCTGAATCCCCATCTGGGTTCAGGAAGGCCGAGCCTGAGGCACAAGTCAAATATAAGACATATTCAAAATGCTGCTCCCTTTACGGGGAAAAGATGGCCTCTAATCCAAATGGTAGTCAAGGTAACAATATCCACTTCTTAATGCTACTCAATCATGTTTCAAGTGTATTTTCGAAAAATAAAAAGGAAATGTATTGAATCGTATTATTTAACAGTAAAAAGGCCCAATGAATCCAAATGAGCTCTGAATGATATTTAGCTTAAATGTAACCATGCTGTCACTGTAAGAAATCCCATACAACAAAACAGTTCTAGTGCAGGGCTGTGTTTGCCAAAACCTTCATACTGCTACAACTATAGCCCAGGTATCTCTCCAAATATTATGCACTTCTTGTGAATTGTAAGGTTCACCCATCCATCTATCCATTTCCTGTACCTGGTTCTCCTATTCAGGGTGATGAGGATCCAGCCGATAATTCACTTTAAAATGGTGACTCACATTGCTGTGCACACCTACGTACTAAACAGTTAGGAAAATGTATGATTTGTGAAGTGTATTTTATTGTTAGTGAAAATGACATTAAATGCATTTTGCAAACATTGCTCTTCTAAAATTACAGAAGGAAGATCTACGGTCAGTCCTGCTACAACGCAAGTTCCTGAGAAACACACGTTCACTAGAACCATGTACTAAAATACACACGTAAAATGGGAAAAATTAGGTTAGGGAAGTGCAACTCCGAAATTTACAAACTGTTACAAAAAGTAGTGAGAGCCAAAATGATGCAACATGAACCATTTAATGGTGCTCTTGGTTTACTTTGGGGCATGTTTTGAGCCATTTTTTGAAAAGAGAGCACCATCTAGTGGGGTCAGAAAAGACAGCAAACGGTTCATGAAGTGTCATTTTGGCCATCATTAATCAGGAGTAGTGGGCCGCAGCCACCATGCAGCCGGGCGTACAAACAGCACAACTACCATGGGTTATGGTATGGGGATGTGCACTAAAGACAGTCTACAAAAAGCAAATGTTAGTGAAATACAAAACATTACTGTGCTTTTATATGATGATGTAGAATCTAAGCTGACCATTGCAAGGAATGGATATACACACAGTTGAATTCTTTTAGATTTGTTTTGACTGATTCACTGAAAAGAATGGTTTAAAAAAAATTATTCGTTCATCACTATCGTTCACTCAGATAGCTGTTTTTGTGTGTAAGTAGTGTTTCTCGCTATGACCATATTGCATTGTAGTTTGCGTACTGCTTCTCTCTCCAACTGAAAATCGCCCAAATACAAATGCAATTCCGCATTGTATTGGAATTGGGTAATAGTATATCAATCGCGCTAGAAAAGATTTGCGGTGTGATATCACACATTGTAGCAGGACTGAATGTCCTAATAAGCATTTCAACACATGAAATTTGATTGCTCACCTTAGGGCAAAACAGTGAACAGTGTGAATATTTTCTGAAAAACAATTCCAAGGCAATAAAGAAGGCTACTGCACAGCCGAATAATGCTAGGCTGTCAGCAGGGGAGTTTTTAGCTATTGAAAAGATCAGGGGCTAAGTGAACGTTGACTACAGACCGGTAGCCCTAACCACTGTAGTTATGAAGTGCTATGAGAAAATCATTCAGCAATTTCTCAAAACCTCTACTGAAACTCTCCAGGACCTTCTACAGTTTGCTTACAGATCAAACACATCTGTTGACGACGCAATCACCATGGCACTGCACTACACTCTTCAACACCTGGACAACCATTAGATTTATGCTCGGATACTGTTTGGGGACTTTAGCTCTGCTTTCAATACGATAAACCCAGATCTACTCTTTAAGAAACTCAGGACTCTGAATGTTATGCTATCTCTCTCTTACTGGATATGCGACTTCTTAATTGGAAGGAAACAGGCTGTGAAGACAAGCAACCACATTTCAGATCCCATACTCTTCAGCACTAGTGCCACACAAGGATGCGTTCTCTCTCCCCTGCTTTCCTCCTTGTACACCAATGACTGAATTTCACAATATCACTCTGCAAAACTCCTCGAGTTTGCAGATGATACCACCCTGATTGGACTCGTATGGGGATGAGTCCAACTACAGAGAGGAAATAAGTCGACTGGTGTCATGGCGTGATGAAAACAAATTAGACTTGAATACACGAAAAACGGTGGAAATGATCACTGACTTACGCAAAAACCCACAATAGCACCCTCCTTTGGTCATATGAAACACTACCGTTAGCAGAGTTGGAAACGTCAAATTTCTGGGTACCACCATCCAACAAGACCTCAAATGGGACACAAATATCACCTCCACTAAGAAGGCCCAACAGCAACTTCTTGCGTCAGTTAAAGAAATTTAAGATGTTGCAGAAGTTCATAGCTAAGTTTACGGCTGCAGTAGAATAAATTATTATATGGTCCATCTGTGTCTGGTTTAGATTTGCAACATTGCACACTAAGAGGAAACTACAGTTTATATTGCAATGCGCGGAGAAGTTCATTAGCTGTCAGCTCCTCCCGATCGGAGCCCTATGATGAGGAATAGAGTCAAAAAAGTGTCTGACCCCCTGCATCCTGGCCACTGCCTTTTCCATCTTCTTCCATTCCAGCGAAAGCACAGAATAAGAGCCCTGAGCAAAATGACAAACCGTCTCCTTAACAGCTTCTTCCCCCAGGCCATCGCCCTTCTGAATAAGGACCCATGAGAAACTGTCTCATATTCCAACCCCCCACTGCACAAGCTTCATTAACTTACAGAACTGCTTTGCACCATACCCAAGCTGCTCACACTATATATCCATCCATTTTTAAATCTGTTTATTTCTTTATTTATACTGTCTATATACTTGCCTCATCTTGCATATCTCCTGTAAACGACTTATTTTTGCCTTATTCTACTTATTTGTCCTTGTATTCTTACTTTAAGATATTTAGTTTGTATGTTAAAATTCGATTATGACATGACACCACCCACAATAAAAGAAATTCCTTCTTTTACAGCAGATGTATATCAATTCCATTTACAGTCAGCGTCTAGCTTTTGATTAAGAGCTCTTTGTTAAAAGACTCTGTTCTCTGTACTTGGAGAATAAAAGATTCAGTATTCAGTATACCTGGGGCTTGACGTTTTTTTTCTTGAAGGAAGATTGGCATCGAGGCTAAAATACTAGGGGCTAGGCTTAAAATACTCGGGGCTAGGCTTAAAATACTCGGGGCTAGTGATCGGACCTTACGACACCCATGACCGTCAGTAACCTCAAGCACTTGATGGTGAATGAAAATTCAAACAGTGCAAAATCAAAAGGTATTACTCAGAGTTTATCACACTTGATGATCAGCCCATCTCATTTTTAAATGTTATAAATATATAAGATACATAGACTTATATAATATAGTGCTCCAGGACTGTTGCTGTATGGCTGAGTTGGTGTTTTTTTACCAAAAAATACGTTTTCATATTTTTGAAATGCAATTTATTTAATTAATTTTTTTTTTAGGTGGAGTTTCCCTTTATGTTTATTTAAGCAGAATCTCCCAAACAATCGGTATGGGTGTCAGTTTTTGAAATAATCAGCTATCGGCAAGAAAGAAAGTTCCTTATTAGTGCATAACTAGTTTTACTATTTATATCGCAGTGTTCTGGCCTGAAAAACTTTCCTGTTACATTGATGATTCTCTCAACAGGTGCAGAGAAAGCAGGTATAGCAAGGTACATGCAGGCAAGTTCAGGAAAAGTTAGCTCAGGAAAGCTGGTGCGGTTTCCTTGGCCTTTTCAGAAGGCCAAAGGGTTGGCATTTTCTGCTAAACATGGTTTACTGAGATTAATGGTGACATCATGTGAAACTATGGTAACAGGTGAGGGACTAGTTTGACTTTCCATGTAGGAAAGGAGTTTGGAACATTTCTTTGGTTGGGCACTGCAGTTATTATAACCAGCACTTATTTTTCTGGGGGCAACACACAACTTTTCCTAAGAGACAATCCACCATGGTACACAAAATGACCATAAAAACATTTTTATAACAGTGCTGCAGACCCCCAGAAACTTGCATGGGAGAAGTAGGTTCTAGAAAAGGAGTGGATGACATAGTATATGCCATTAACATGTTATATTAAGGGGCGGCATGGTGGTGCAGTGGTTAGCACTGTTGCCTCACACCTCTGGGACCCGGGTTCGAGTCTCCGCCTGG
>JAODJX010000047.1:18132515-18143751 GCA_026776945.1 Isichthys henryi | reverse complement strand
TTGTGTACTGTCCCTTATTGTAGCACCATGGTCCTGGGGGACATTATCTCATTTCACTATGTACTGTACCATGTATAAAAGCAACCTTGAACCTTGAACCTTGGACAGCTACACAGTAGTCAATTACATGTATGCAATATAACTATGTTACAAAATAAATAATAGAGGTAAGGTACATGAACTGATTACATATATAAAATACTAGTATATAAAGAAAAGTACTTATACGTATAAATGTTATGTTTAATAGTAATGTATACATAGTGCAATTAGATCAACTTTATCTCAGGACGTGTAAACAGTTACTATTCAACGATGAATAAATCAATACTCAGAAGTTTAAGTGTCAGCAGTTTCTTATTGTATGCCTTATGCCTAGATTCAGTAAAGCAAAATATATATATATATACTTGTTTAGCGATGGTTTGCGAAACGTTATCTATATGAACTGTTATTGTTAAATGGAGCTCATCACACCTAATATTGATTAAAGAAATACACTTGTATTACATTTTTATTAGCCTAGTGGAGTTTTTTTAAGGCAATACACCTTAAAACCAGCTAAGAAAACCGCGATGTGCAGCAAAATGTAAATCATGCCATCGAGATCTTCCTGACAATAAATTTGAAAAATACAAGTGATGCGGTGCATTTGCGGGATACAAGGGCCCATACAGAAAAGGAATCGATCGCAGTGTTCATCTTCATATAAACTCACCTAATACAAAATATGGAAGCTCGGTGTTTTCCAGGTCGTCCACAACGGCGATCTCTCCCGGAAAATCATTCCGGACAGAGAAGAGGAGCTTGGGCTCGGAGGCCGATGGACTGTGCATGATGCTCAGATCGTTTTCCCGCAGGAAAGGTAACGCCGACACGGTGACACTTTTCATTTTGCATTCGAGATCCTGAGACTGGTCTTCCTCTGTGCTCAAACCCTGCATGCCAACGAGTTTAATGGAGAAAACCCCCAGAAATA
Organism: Isichthys henryi; assembly: GCA_026776945.1. Classification (NCBI taxonomy): domain Eukaryota; kingdom Metazoa; phylum Chordata; class Actinopteri; order Osteoglossiformes; family Mormyridae; genus Isichthys; species Isichthys henryi. Next base: position 18,142,772 of record JAODJX010000047.1, on the reverse strand, counting down.
GGAGCAATAAATGGGGCTGCATCATGCGACGATCCCAATATCCGCTGCTGACGAAGCGACCGCTGTCATGCGTGTGGATGCGATGAGAGAAAGGGGCGGTAGGGGAGAAAACGGGTGGGAAAAGCAACGGTTTTAACTCGGTCTTTAAAATGTATTAATTTTCTTAATACGTTGCATTAGGTTCTATATATATTGTAACTGGTTTTATAGCGGATTTCTTCCTGGGCAGCTATACGTGCACCGCATGAGTCACCACGATTTTGGAAGCGATCGCCTGAGGTTGCGGCGGAAGCAGCATGTACGGCATGAAAATGTTAACTATAAATCGAGTATTTTCTCATTTTTATTGCTTTTCTTTTATGTCCGGGCTATTAGAACAAATAGAAAATATCAGCATTTTATGATAAACTTCCAGTTTCTCACCTGGAGTTTAAACTGGAGATTATATTATAGGTAGAATAATATATCGGTGTATAAAATTGTGGCAATACAGTGCAATTGTACGTGAGACACCCCTTCGATGGCTGAAAAATGGCCGAAACTACACCGTTTTGAATGCGTAGTTTGAGGAGAAAATAAACACGCTATGGCCACCATTGTAGCGCCAGACAATCTGATGGAGATTGGCAAGAAGAGAATTAAATAAAGCAAAGAACTAGGGCATGTAGTGCAGTGGTAAATAATACGTTTAAGGGCACTAAAACACAGTAGGCCTGCTGCCAATAAAAAAAAGTTAGCTGTGTGTTGAAAAAGTCATTAAGGTCATTTTATTTTGTCATTGAGGATATGTCTATGTTTTGTATGCAAATGCATGTACAAAAATATATTAAACCTATATCACTTTTCTTTGGGTAGGCCTAATGTAGTAGATAACATTGTTGCAGAGGAATATTCGGTTGTTTAACAACAGTAGCAATTAATGTATAATGTCACTGCACAACGTTTTTGTTGAGGCAGTCCCGCTAAAACACAGTAAACAGCTTAAATTGAATTTCCTGCAGGATGTCTGCCATCTTTATGCAAGATTGCATTGTTGTACAATACTGTAATTGCCAACATGTGTATCGTGCTCATTTACTTATTAGTGTAGCGACTCTGCTGGGGAGAGTTTGTAGTGGGGCTCGAATGCACTGCCAATGGCAACAGTCCTAATCATGTCACCAACAAGCCTCTTTAGTGACACTTCTGGGATTGCTACACTGCCCCCTACTGCATGGAACCAGCGCTAGGCTGTGTGTCTGTTTCTCCATGACAGCTGCTATGTAAGGGTGGGGGTGGGAGGAAGGGTGCTGATAATAAATTTTACTCCTTGTAATTTTCACATTTAGTCCCAGGTCACACAGTGCACTTCCAACCTCCACCTATGATTGTATTTTTCCAGATGAAGCCAATAAACCAGGTTTTCCAAGATATTTCATCCAAATTCCAAAAGCCTGTTAGTTTTTTCCTGTTACTTAGCTAGCAAGCTTATGCAACATAAGTAACTAGTTAGGCCAGATCAGAAAACATGGAGGTCATGACTTTTTTAGCTGGTATTAATATAAATAACAAATAGTTATCTTAGATAATCTCAAATGCTAGTGTCATGACCTGCGCATACGATCCTCGTGTGTGCCACGCCCCCTGATAACCACATGTGCTTCCCCGATTGTGCCCAGCTGTTTCCCATTAGTCTGATGTGTTCTGTGTATTTAGTCCGCGTCTGAGTCCGTTTTCCCCAGATCTGTCATGATGCTGTGTGGCGTGTTTCCTCGTCTGCCCTGAATAAACACCGTTTACTCGTATTTAAAGTTCCTCTCCTCTGTCTGCCAGCCAGTATTTCCAGTAACCTGTTGCATTTTTATTATTTCTATTCCTTTTCCACTGTTCCCCTGGTTCTGCTGGAAGTTCATATATATATATATATATATATATATATATATATATATACACAGACGCTCCTCTACTTATGATCTTTCAACTTACGAACTTTCACACATATGAACGAAGAGGACTGTAAGGCCAAATTGTGTTCCTTGGGCTCCCGTTTCCTGTCTGCAACATCATTTTATTTCTGTGCGCCAGTTCCGCGTAATACAGCTTCTGACCACTACTCCCGAAGCGCAGCAGCATAGCGTGCGTACTCCCAGCATCCTACTTCTTTGTGTGTGCAGTACTGTGTGTGCATGCGTGTTTTGTTGTATGTGTGTGTGTGCGTGTGTGTGTATGTGTGTTTGTGTGTGTTCTCATAGCCTCACAGACTGGCCTGAGTTCACACATGTTCTTATCAAAGCACTGTTCTGCACTCTGGGATTGTTGTTCAGTTAAACTAATGTAAAATTGTGTTTTTATAATATATTTGTTCTTGCAGTAATTCATAACCTGTATTTCCAATTTTTCCATCAGCATTATTTTTTTCCATCACAAACAACACTTAAACCATTAAAACAGAAGGAATAGAATCATTTTTTAATTATATGATACATGTAATGTTTATCCTGATACATTGTTGTGTCCTGCAAACAAGAAAATGGAGGACAGGCGCAAGGATGAATGAAAAAGGGCTTTATTTACATGGGAATAGGGCAAAACAAGGCAGACTGTGAGGGGTCACACAAGCAGGTGAACACAGGCAAAGCACTAGAGCACATCGGCAGAATAACTTTAAGTACAGGACTGGGGAACATAGCACTGGGAAGCACTCTTTGACAGGACTAACGATGGGGCATACGGGAGGCAGCTGGAGTGATCCATATGAGGGCTGAAACGAGAGATGAGACAAATGATTAACAGGTGTGGCCACACCATTAGGGCCACACCAGGGAGGAAACCGGAGGCTTGAATGCGCAAGGGGTGACAAGCATGATGAAAGTATGTAGCTAAAATGATCAAAACATGCTGGATGAACAACTGAAAAATGTAGCATTGTTATGACCCCCAGGGATAGTTTACTCCCTATAGTGGGCGGGTGTTCTGTGTGTCATTCTGTTCCTGGCCCTGCCCATTATTACATCACCTTCCCCTCTTTTTTGATTGGCCGGTTTTCCTCCTGTGTCCTATCATCACTTCCTTTATAAGGCCTATTCAAGCCAAGAACTGGAGGCCATTTGCTTTTTTAATTTGTTTGGTACTTGTTGTATGACTGATGATTTATTATGCTTGAGTCTCTTGCTGTTTGACCATTGATTATAGATTAGCTTTTTTTTGGATTTAGTTGCTGTGCATTTTGTTTTGTAAATATCTATAAATACCTGCACCCCTTTGGGGTTCACTGTGGGTAGCCGGGGAAGTAGGGAGCAAAACACCATTTTGCTTTGGTTACGTTTACTCACTGTTTGGAGTTAGACAGGGAGATAGGTTAGTTTTTTATACTTTTCTTTTTATTTGGGTTAGGTAAGAAGTATCTCTTTTGTTCCAGGTAGAGGTGTTTTTGTTTGTTATTTTGGTTTGTCGGCCCCTGAAGTGGTTCCCACTATTAATAAACCCAATAGAAATACCAAAGTAGTGGTCTCACTCCACTTTTTGTTGCGCCTGACCCTAGACTGGAACGTAACAGGATTATCAACATTTATCATTTTCTCGATTAAACTACGTTTTATTAGCTTAATTTAGGGTAGAAGTAAACCTAATGTATATAGGACTGATATGTGTCAACCATAGGATTTGAACTCACAACTGTCTGGAAATCAGAAAATTGGAGAAAGTTTAAGGCTCTTCTTCTCAGGAACATAAGTAGACCCTACAGCTCATAAATACAATTCATATGCAACACAACAAGAACTTACTAACTTTACATTTATTTTGTATATTGATTGGGAATGTGAATATTTGTGCGATGGGAAAGTGCTGTTTACTAATGTTTTTAGAGTTGCATCCAGTTTGAGTTTTATTTTTCTGTCAGAGCACAAAGGAGGATAGTCTTGGGAGCAGGTATGTTGAGACAAACAAATGAAGGTTTAGTAAAGAAACAGAACTGGCAAACAAAACTGGATCACAGGGGAACAAAAGGGAGACTGAGACATGGGCAACAAGCAGGAGCAACATTAATGACAGGACTGGGGAGCACAGGACTGGGAAACACCTTTACACCAAGAATAACAAAGGTGCAAATGAGAGGCAGCTTGAGTGAATCACACAAGAGCTGGACAAACGCAAGCCAAATGATACACAGGAGCGGCTTGTTAAGGCCATACCGGAGAGGAAGGGGGGGGGGGGGAGGCTGAGGCAGGGCGTGGTGTTTTCTGTTTATTCATTCCTGTCATCTTTCAGTCCAGATTCACCTATTTTTCATTCCCCTAAATTTTTAAGTCCTTCTACCATACTTTTTAGCTACATCCATTAAATCCCACTTCATTTTTTTGTTCAACATTTGTTTTACAAGCAAAGGAAACAATGACATTACTTGTACTATTAAGAAAATTATAACCTAAAATAATATCATTCATCCTGTATATAAGGAAGGGTCTCGGTGAGCCTGGAGTCTAATAAGCAAAGGTCCGTAAACACTGAGAGGAACTACCACAAAAGACAGACAGTGAAACAGGCTTTCAAATATTATGAAATTTCCTCATAGGGCCTTTGAAAATACATAGCCAATTGATTCCAAGGCAAATTTTAACAATGGTTTTACAGAGAGGTAAGGAGCACTTGCTGATACAGTACATTGCGACACCCACCACAGGGATGAGAACCCCAGTGCAGCCAAGGGGCAGGTGAGACCTCAGCACCACACAAGCTCAAATGCAATGGAACAGTGTGAAGATGTTTCTGGTAGCTGGAGTGACGATCCTGCCACCAACCCCCAAATTTTCCCTGAAAGTTGGAAGACTTGCTTGCAGGGCTAGATATAGATTATCATAATACCCAAGACGAAGCTAAGGGCCTTGCTCAAGGGCCTAACAGAGTAGAAACACTCCTGGCATTTACAGGATTTGAACCAACAATCTTTTGATTAGCAGCACGCATCCTTAGCCTCAAAGCCACCACTCCACCCAATTTGGACAAATGATATTAGCTGAATATACAGTACTGTGCCAAATTCTTTGGCTGCCAAAGAAAATGTAAGATCACACAGTAAAAGAACGGGCCTATGAATAGGAGTTTCAACAGTGTTGCTCCAGAATAAGATATACATCACTGAGCAAAAGTTTTGAGGTTGCCACAGAAAAGTATGTTTAAATGATGTAAATGGTGATGCAGAACTGTGATAGTACGTCTGTCAAACTGTGTGAGCTCAGGAACCTCTCCCCTCTGCCTCATAAAATTATGAATTAAGATAATTGTTGTAGAAATTTAATAAATACATGTCTGAGGTGTCCCCAAAGTGAGGTTTGGAAACTGAAGCAGTATTCTTCTAGTAAGACAGCAGGATCCTTTTGGAGAAGAAATTTTTGCTACTTTTTATTGTATCATTTGCATATATCCTAATGCGTTTTTCCTGAGAAAATATAAACTTATTACCCAGATAAATAGTTTTAAGCATTTTCTTTAATAACATAAGATTTCTGCATGGTACTGTATGTGTTAGAACTAAAAAAAATTATGAATATTGTGAATTTAATGGGAGCAAATTGGTAGAGAGCCGATAGTTTGAACCTTGATCATATGGCTAAACCTGAACAACTGAGGTCTCTGCATCAAACATTGTTGTATGAACATACTTAAGACAGTGGCTTATGACAAGAAACAGCTACCAGCAATGAGTACATCTAAATTAAACAGCAGATGAACATTTTCAAGTCATTTTGTCCTTGTAAATAACTTACTCACCACATGCATCTCCAGTATTTACATGCAGGGGTGCGGTGAATGGCTGGATGGACTAAGCCTCTGTGCCTGTAATTGGAAGCTTTCCAGTTTGAACCCCAGCTCACACAAATGTGTGTCCCTGAGCAAGGCCCTTAACCCCCTGCTCAAGGGGTGCCGCACGCTGGTTGGCCCTGTGCTGTGACCCCCAATTTGTATCTCATGGAGAGCAAGATGGAGCAAGTGAAGAGAAATGTTCCGATGTACTTGTGTAAATGGCAAATTAAGGATCGTTTCGTTTCATTAATCTCTAAGCCTTATGCCATTTCCAACAGATACCCTGACGGCTAATCAACACAAATCCTCTAGGTGGTGCTTTAACGCTTTTTACAAAAGCTAATTTGTGGTTTCTTTCCTGAAAGTACAGAAGGTATTTCTGGAAATGAATGGAATTCTATACTGGCAACCCCGGACACATACCCTATCTAGAGCAGCTCCAATCCAGGCTCTTACAAGAACCCAGACTAATGCAGGTCTTAGTTTGGATAGCTTCCCGGGAGAGTTTTATACACAAGATAGTCAGGCAAACTTCCAAAGCAAACACGCTCTCCATACATATCAATGCAGCTCAGACTTCTCATTCTCAAAAACCAGACTACATTCTGTATAGCATGTTCAAAAACGGCATTATCACAAACGGAATTTTTACTCTCTGGTTTCTTACTCTCCCATAGTATCATGTCTGCCTGCCTTTGTTATCATCACAGCAGCCTCCGCTATATAAATTCAGCAAACAACACAATAAACCCCTAATCTGTGTGACAGGTGAGGAGGCACAGGAGGCAGGGGTGCAGGCAAATGCCACCTTGGGGGCTGGGATTATTTAACAAATGGGGGGAAATGTGCCAAAGGGTGTTGGCACCAGGGGGTGCACCAGACCTAGATTGCACATGTGAGGATCTGGGCACCACGTCTTGGGTCCAGTCTCCTTCACTAATGCATTTTCATAAATTAATTTAAGATCTAATATATTTCATATGAATGTGCATTGTTCTTTTAATTTGGCACTCACTTGAAAGCCGATGTAATTGTATGAAAATACAATTGTGATACTTCATTAGTCCCAGTGGTGAAATTCTCTTTTTCACGTTGCCCCATCTTACTCTCCACACACAGCGGTGGGGGGTTCAAGGCCTCAATGAAGGGCTTACAGAAACACACGACTAATCTGCTGAGGCCAGGCTGAAACCAGCAACCTTCCCATCACAGGCACAGAGGCTTAGCTTAGCCTATATTAGATGCATTTCTGAATTTGGTCAGCTACCAATCAGCTCCGTTCCCTTCTGACGTGCCGTCATATGTGCTGTCATCCAGGGATACTTAGTACTCTTAATCCAGCCCTTAATAGCACCTCTTCCCCCAAAAGAGAAGGCTCAGCTAGGAAATGGTGGCAGAAAGAGCTCGAACACTTTGCTTATACTGGCCTTTCTGCTCAACCTTCCTAGCATAAGCTTTAAGCCCAGGGCTGGACCACCAGCCCTGCCTGTTACAGACCATGAGGAAGCAGTTGTTACTATTCCCGTGCATGGTGGTGATCGCCCCCTACTGGCACATGGTGAGCAGAAAACTGAATTCCTAGGGATGCATTCAGTGTTGCATTTAGATCCTATCCCACTCTAATTAAGAATTCAGCTACAGACTGCTGAGCATCATGTTGACAATGAGGGCATAAAATCTCCAGCGATGGTATTTTTACTGAAACTTCATCGGCATAAAAATTTGATGCTTAATGCATATTATTAACTAAATATATGCTAGTTAATACTGAGCCAGTACTCTCCAGTGATAGCAGTATGGGCAGCTAATGAGAGAAGCGGCAGCTCTGGCAGTGCCTGATAATGAACTCCTGCAGTCCGGCACGTCCTGTCCTGAATTACTGCCACAGGGACAGCTACTCCCCTCAAGTCAGCACATCCACATCAAACTTAGGCAAAAAGCCAGAGCTGTTTGGCCTCCTATCGTAACATGTTTCTCCTGACCCACGATAGCATTTTCACTGCTCTATAACCTGAGGTTCCGGCCGTATCTTTATTGGTCAGCTGTCGGTGATGCTGTAATAACATCCGTAAAGTACTAAAACTACTTAACTAGTGCGCACTGTACATCCGAGTCATTAACAGTCCATTCACTCAACAGTAGAAATCATATTAACCCTGATATCAACCCAAGTGAGATGTTTATGTCACTCACGTTTTATTAGATTCGTTATTAGCTGATATGAGCTTTAGGTATTTGTCACTCGGATGCTATGTTACCATATCATAGCTATAGCTATACTATGCTAATTGGCAGGCTATTCAGTACTTAACTGCCTACTAATTTCCCATAAGATTCCCCTAAGTTATGCAACACAGCACGCCAGAGTCAAGAACACCATTTCACTACCGCAAGAAATACATTAAAAAAATCTTACTAACTCTATACAATCCTTACCAGCCATGATCAAAGAATAATGATTTGTATGCCTACTGAGATCTTTTTTAAAAATTACTACTCGGCTTATTTAATTTATTTTAAGTGTAGTATGTGGTTGGGGCGGGGGGCTGAGTGAGGCTGAGTGCACTTTATAGCTCGCCATGTATATCCAATCAACCACAAATAAGTCATTGACACAAGAAAATGAGTCACCTTATGAAAGTTCACATATAACCAAATAAAGATTTTTTTAAATTCCTCCTGCACAAAGTGCTTCTGTTTTGTTTCTCTAATCATTGCATTGTAAGGTTTGCTTGTAATAGCATCTGTGCATAGACTTGTATGAGTTTTGGGTGATTGCCTACAGACGACTGGAACTGGGTTGAGTACCTGGGTCCTGTCTAGGAAGCCACAGCTTCCAGTATGCCACCACATCTCAAACAACTTTGGGCAATGTGCATGTCATTCACATGTAGGTGTGGGGAGTAAATACAAGCATTTGGTCACCTGATTCTTCTGCCATTCTTCTCTAATTAAAGATTCCACCATTCGTATAATTAGATATGGATAACACAGTGGGGTACTATTTGAATTGGAAAATAACAAAGAATTAATCAATCTAACTTAGATGGATGGATCTATCTATCTGTCTGTAGATATCTGCTGCCATTATGCTATTTCTTTAGTCAAAACGCATGACAAATTTTCCCGTTTTAACAAATTGTACAGTTACCAATTAGGAGGAGCTCAGGGGGGCAGAGCCTGGCCAGCAACATCCCTACAGAAATTACCCAGAAAATGGCACAGGTCACCATATCACCAGCACCCCTGCCTTGATGCATTTTTATAGCGTAGGATGAAAATTAATAGCACAGCTCCATGTACTGTCAGTGGAATGAGTATCTGGCGGTAGCCACTGCCTATAGGAGTTTAGGAGACGCTGGGAAAAGGTCAAACAATGCTAACCCTTCTTGAGAAATGACTCCTCCTACATCCGTCTCAGAAGCACACTGTCCCAGGGACATTGTGGTTTTTCTGGACATGGGGCAGCAACCAGTAGGCCTCAGCCTGGCCTTCTTTGGACAGCACATACTCCATAAGGCCCTTAATAGAGCCCCAACATACCCCACAGCTCTTCTGCTTTATGATCCAGCAGCACATTAAGGAGAAGCTCACACAGGGTGGCTGTCTCCCTTCAAGAGTGTAGTATCTTTTTGCCTTGCTGGTGAAAGACAAGAGCGCCGATCATTGCTCTGTGGTCGAGCAGTGAGATATCGTAACACCCCAGTCACACAAAAGACAGTCCAGGGCACCTGTCTGTGGTTAATGTTTCTGGGATTCAGCACCACTCAGAGAATCACATGACACAGGGATTTCAGAACTGATACCGACTTTATTTGTGGCATCTCACGGACATTGTTATGCAATGCCTGGCATTGTGCGGGATGATTACTTACATACCAAAGATAATCACTCGAGTAAAGAACCTTTCAGTTAATCCAGGAATTTATTTACTTAAATAAATAATAATTTCGACCTCAAAACTGTTTATCACTACTATCTTATTTTATTCTTTGTTTCTCTTGCATGTTTCTTTAAAATTCACTTTATTGAAGGGTCAGATTTGACATTCCATTTTTGAATGACTATAGATTTAATCTTTAAATAGTGTGACTGTATTGTGTTTTTTGGAAGACAGCAGTGATGCGTTTATGGGTTCGTCAATAATTAAACTGTGCATCAAATTTCCCTATGGAAGTTTTCAGCCTAACGTGTAGATGGATCCTCAAATTAAACTGCAGCACTGACAATAAGAACGAAACACTCTAAAAAGATTCAGATGTACTTCGTTTTGTCTTCAAAGGCAGGTCATGTCTGATTTTTTGTAACACTATTTTAAAAGGAGACTAAGAGAATGTTAGGAGGACCGTTCATTGTGCAGATTCTGTGTATGTAAATCCTCTGTCTTGCCCCCCGCCCCCTCCCGGCCCCCCCCCCGCAGCCCCCCCCCCCCGCCGGCCAATCGGGCGCCGCCCCGCCGTCCCCGCGCGCCGGGCG
>JAODJX010000047.1:18119082-18132415 GCA_026776945.1 Isichthys henryi | reverse complement strand
AATCCCCCTCTCCTCGCATTCCTATCTGGAGCAGACATGCAGACACCTATCACAGTCAGGGAGATGTGGCCACCAGAGTCATTCAGCGAGATCTTGATGAAAAAAGAGACACTCTACACCAGCACGGAGGGTTCGGCCTGGAGGACGCCTGGCTACATTCCTCCGAGCCGGAGGCCTTTGGGATGCTGAAATGGGGCCATGAGAAGAGACACAGCAGGAAGGGGCGCAACCATGAGGCAAATAAAAGGCCACATTCCTAGCTGGGCTCAGCTGTTTGGCTGTTGATGTAAATCACTAAGAGTCGTCCCAGCTGGGAGCCTTTTATAGCATGATGTGGACTTTCACATACCTCGCGAATATAGTTTAATATTCATTTGATTTAACGAGGGTAGTTGTACTAGTTTCAATGAGAGGTGCATTTCAGCAATTTTTATAGATATGACTGAAACTCTGAAGGAGAGTAAGACACCCTCCAACGTTTGTCCCCAACATTATTTCAAAATAACTTTTAATCGGTTGACATCACAAGACACAAAATATGCATTTTGTCTTTATTCTAAAAATGGCTTGTATGTGCACAAGTGAGTAAAAAAAAGATATGAGCTGAAGAGTGAGACTGTAATTTATGAAGGACAATATTTCCTAGTTTCCCAAAAACATTTTTTGTTTGACTAGAGCAGCAAAACAGCTAAGAGTCATTGACTTTGTTAATTTTATGGCTGATTGGGTGATTCAGAGCCTTCTTGTGATTGAATACATACTGCAGAACAAAGTCAGTTGCAGTGCACAGTTATATAAGACATGGGATTTTAATGGTTTTGTTTAACACCGCTAATTGCACTGTATGAGGAACAGCATTTGTTTATATGGTAAACGATAAATGGACAGTAATCCACTGGAGGCAGAGGGGGTTTTTCGGTTAAATGATATGGTCACAAAGGTTATAGTTAGATCAGGACCTAAAAAGAGTTGTAGTGAATGTAACCAAGGTCCTTCTTGATTACAGCATAACACCAGACAGCTGCTACAGTTTAATAAGATAAAACGTTAAGAATAGTCCTCTGAGAATTAGATTACCTGAGAGATTAGATATATGCTATTCAGATTAGCAGAATATGCTAACGCAGTGCGATTCTTTTGATAATCAGTAAACAAGATAAAGTTAAAGCGCTGCCATGGTTCTCATCCCATATGTCCTCAGTGTAATATTACCATTACCTCCCACCCAAGCCCCCCAGGGTCTCCTTCCTAATCTTGTTCACTTAGGATATATTTTGTATTTCCCACTTTGCCCATAACAATTTAACAATTTATACTTCCGGCACATTCTAAATATCCACAATATGGCTCTTTGAAATTACAGCATTAGATAGGATCTGTCTGTAACTTAAGCTATGACATTTTACTATTGCAAAAAAAGCAGCTTAGATTCAGTCATTACACATTCATAGTGCTAATTTAAAGGGAGTTTCAGAATCAGCCTATCAAACTGAATGACCTCACTCTCTGCTGATAGGATAAGGAAGGATAGTACAGTCAGTAAAGTCACAATGAAACCATACTTGTATAACACATTGTTACAAAGAGTCACAAAGATAATATATTACCAAAGCTTCTTTTGCAACACATCTTCACCAGGAAATGAACAGGCATCATTGTTTTGTGTATCTTTAATTTCTACCTGCTCTACCATGACCCCAGGCTTCCAGATATTTCACTCTCACTGTAAGTTAAAACACCTTCATTTGAAGCAGGCACAGGAGCAGGGAAGCAGGCACAGGAGCGCGGAAGCAGGCACGGAGCGGGGAAGGAGGCACAGGAATGTGGAAGCAGGCACGGAGCGGGGAAGCAGGCACTGGAGCGGGGACCAGGCACAGGAGCGGGGAAGCAGGCACAGGAGCGTGGAAGCAGGCACAGGAGTGGGGAAGCAGGCACAGAGCAGGGAAGCAGGCACAGGAATGGGGAAGCAGGCACGGAGCGGGGAAGCAGGCACTGGAGCGGGGAAGCAGGCAAAGGAGCGGGGAAGCAGGCACGGAGCGGGGAAGCAGGCACAAGAGCGGGGAAGCAGGCAAAGGAGTGGGGAAGCAGGCACAGGAGCGTGGAAGCAGGCATGGAGTAGGGAAGCAGGCACAGGAATCGAGGAGTTGGGTGAACACAGGGTTCATTAGGGGAGACCACACTCAGGAACATGAAACGACGTCAATGTCCGAACTAGGGAAACAGCCTCTGACGCGGACTTAAATACATCACAATAATGAACAGGACTTGAAACAGCTGAGAACACGAGGTAGAAAGGGGGTCGTGACACATGGGAGGGTCGGCACGATCGGGGCATGACACTATGGAGTTTACTACTTAACCTGAACAAACAAAATGTGAAATGAAAATAGACAAAACATCTGTAACTTCCAAAAACAGTGAGAACCAAAATCTAAACAAATGACATCACACTCATTACTTCCTGGATACTTACAATATATGCAATATTTACTGATATACACAAGGTACTTACAGAAAAGATCTAAATAAGTTAAGGTGCTTATTTTTCATATTTATTTACCAAATTTATTAATTTAAGGATCTGGATGAAACAATATTAGCACCAAGTTTGAAGATGTTAAATTTTCTCTGAGTAATGGACACCATCTGCAAAGGGGCGGTATTACATGCCGTGAGATATCTCACTACATCAAAATAGTTGTGACTAAACCAGTATAAACACAGCTGCTGCACGCATGTGTGGCATTGACACCATCCCATAGGCACTACAACTAACTGCCAAGGCCCAAGGCTTCCCTCTAGCAGAATGTTACTTGTGTCTAATGGGCTGTCCAAACCAATTTAACATATCAACAATTAGTGATGGGGAAGAAACTGCTGATATTGAGTTCCAAATCTAGATCAAGACCTTGAAGGATAGAGTTCAAGTCAAGACTAAGACTTTTGGTTGGGGGGGTTGAGACTGAGTCAAGATCAAGACTTTAAGGGAGTCAAGACTGAGACTTTCAGTATGGGGAGTTGAGACTAAAACCACACACCCTGTCCTTACAGTAAGGGAGGGGGACCCCAACAGTGAAACTTGCCCAGCTGGGAAACAGGGATCGATCATGCCTGAAAATAAGGTACAAATTGCATATAACTAATTATAAATAATGATTGACACTCACAAATTGTCTCTTCTGAAGGGAATTCCAAGGCAGCTTTACACTCTGGGACCATCTTTTCAGATTATTATAAATAACTTCAGTATACAGTCATAAAATGAAGAAGAATAGTATGTTCATTTTATTTTTATTGAATGTATTATACTTTATTCATCCATCCATCCATTTTCCAAACTGCTTATCCTACTGGGTCACGGGGGGTCCGGAGCCTATCCTGGAAGCAATGGGCACGAGGCAGGGAACAACCCAGGATGGGGGGTCAGCCCATCGCAGGGCACACTCACACACCATTCACTCACACTTGCACTTCTATGGGCAATTTAGTAACTCCAATTAGTCTCAGCATGTTTTTGGACTGTGGGGGGAAACCGGAGTACCCGGAGATAACCCCACGATGACATGGGGAGAACATGCAAACTCCACACACATGTGACCCAGGCGGAGACTCGAACCATGCCGCCCCTACTTTATTCATGTGTATCATTATTTTGAGGGGAGTGAGAGAAATGAAAAAGTTTATCACTGAGGTGAAGAAAAGCAATCTAAAATTGCTAGTCTGAACCAAGACGCTCTAGGACCAAGACTGGCCCTGTGTACTGCAACACTACCAACCATTCCCAGCTCACTGTACCAACATGGAAACCAATGTGGTTGACTAGCCAACCAACACAAACAAGATTCAGAAACCATGCAAATGCACTCCGTTGACCACAGAACAATTAAAATTCACTGTACGTACAATATGGTATACTTCACACACAGACAATGTCAATGTCACAGTAAAAGATCAGGCCTCTGGAGAGGAGTTTCCAAAGTGTTCTTCCAGAATAAATGATATTTAGATGATCTTCACGCTGGTGTATAACTATGATTTTATATATTTAGTGTCAGCTTACGAATTTTGAGACCTCTCCAAAAGCACCCGGATTACTTGTTGTTTCCATCTTGTATACCCAGGTATTTGTTATACTTAATGATTCTCACACCTTGTTTGGCTAATTGATATTTTGTGAAGTTTATTAGCTTAATAATTTAAATAATTAAGTGAGCTATCGATGAAGCTTCAGGCATTCATGGAATGGCTGGGCTTTCCTTGAGAGGACGTTTGAGAATCAAAGCAGTGCTCTTCTATCCAACAAGAAATAGTTACACTCTCAGAAAAAAGGGTAAAAAATTGTACCTTTGCTTGTCACTGGGGCTGTACCTACAGGGGTTTGCCAATTGTACCCTTAGCTGTAGGTAATTGTACCTTTTGAGGTACAGAAATGGACTCTGAGGAATATTTGTATACCATTGATGGTACATTAATGCTGCTTGTACCTTTGGGATGTTCATCAGAGTTTATTTCTGTACCTTAAAAGGTACAACCACAAAGGTACAGCCCCAGTGACAAGCAAAGGTACACATTTTTACCCTTTTTCTGAGAGTGTAACTGTAAAACAGAACAAATTCTTATATAATAGCTACATAATTTTCTTAGGTCTGCTAAGGCTTTTGCACAGCACTGTATACCTGCCACACATAATTCCCATTTAAAACCACCATATACAGTTCATCTGTGATCTTATTAAAAATAAACCATCTTTAAACACATTGAAACTCAACTGTTGTATATGTTCCAAAGGAGTCGCAGGGATTATTTAATTGAGCAACAGGCAGCCAAGAGTTTGATTTCAGCTCTTGCAAAATACTAAGAAGCAGCCATGAGAAAAGTTCAAAGTCCAGAAGTATTATATCACTCCCGCATATCTGAAGGTAGACATTACTTAAAAGATTTTCAGCTTCCATGTTGGGGGGGATGGGAGTGAGTATTTTAGTGAAACCAGACTAAGGTCAACCCAAAAAACGAGGTGGTGAGGTGGAACAGCATTCTTTTCACCAGGTCACACATTTAAAAACTGTGATCAAGGATCATTTACAATGACGTATGGGACTAACATGATGCTCCTTCTGTTTGAGTTATTCTACAACAACACAAACAGCAGAGCAACAGAGTTAAAAAGCCCAACTGGAACTGCTGCCCTGAAAGTTGATGCTGAGCCGAACGGCCTTTAGGGAAGCGTGATGGACACTGAGCCTGGAGGCAATGACATGGTCTATCAAATTGTCTATCTGAAATGATAGACTGACGGTGCGTGCCAGAAAGGTAAGTCAGCCAGCAAGAATACCATCTGTTATCACTAACAGGTCCCACAAGACTGACCCTGCCTGACTGCAGCCCTGTCCTCACTAAAATGCCACACGGAACACTTAGGCAATAGGACTATAACGATCTGCTGGCTCAAAAGCCGGCCGCCGGGGAAGAGCGTATATCACTACAAAATGCAGGCGGAAATAGTTTTGCTAGGACTTGCAAGACACCTAATAAAGCATGTAAGTTTAGGCATTTTATTCAATTTATATATTGAAATATGTGATTTTATACTCTGGTTCCTTGAGTTGTCTAAGTTTTGATTCCTCTGTACAGAAATGGGCTCAGTGCATTGTACAGGTGGGCAAGACGTTGGAATGCAAAAGCAGATGTGCAGCAGGTGACCTTCAGAATGCAAAGGCACAACCCAAAACCAGTTTATCGGTCAAACTGCACTATGTGTTCTTAAAACAGACAACAGTTTTGAACTTCAGAGAGAAAAGATTCAAGATTTTTTGAGGCAAAGGAGCTTCTGTAGAGAGCTTCTGCTCAGCTTTCTGCAAAATGGTGATCCTGTAGTACCAGCAACTCTGAGTAAGGTAGTCAATCCTGAAATATCCCTGAATAGAAACCAGACAGAAGAACTCTGCTGATAACTGACTGTGATTGTAAAAACAGCCCCGGGCAAACCACGGTAAGGAGACAATCAGGGGCGTAGGGGGTCGGAAGGGGTATTTAGGCTTATGTCCCCACCTTCTTGAGCTGGTGCACCTCCCATAATCCTTTGATGTCTAGCAGCAAAGCTCAGGGCACTGGAGTTGAGTACAAAGCTTGAAAAAAAAGCTAAAAAAAAAACTAAGCTTTTGCACAGGAAGGAACTCATTCCAATCATTGAGTTGCACCCTGGCCTTCGCAACAAGGAATAGAGTATTTAACCTGCCCTGGGCCAAATACCGATGCAGGTAGTGGCTGTGAGAGCCAACCAGTCGGAAACAGATAATAAAACTAAGACCCAGTGCTTTTTTTCTCAAAATCACACAGGGGGGTAAATGACAATGTCTGCTCACAGTAAGAGAAAAAAATGCTCTCATACAAATTTGTATACATGTTTGCATGATCTTTATTTTCTTGGCCTAATATGTAGAATATTTTAATGTACTTATTGTCATATAAGGTCTACTTCACATACACAAGCAATCAGAATCAGAATATCTTCAAAACTATTTATTGTCATTCTATTGATACAGGTTATTCTGTTTATGCTGATGCACCATTATTAATTAACATTGTCTACATACAATCAAGCACTACATGTATGTGTCATTGTTACTCATTTTGTTACTTTGTTACTCTCTGTATGTCTCAATGTGGTCCTGGGGTAGTATTATTTTGTGCCACTGTAAACCTGTTTATGGGTGGTATGACAATAACGCCCACGAGGCTTGACTTGAATATTTTTCCGTAGTTTACATTATTTATATTGCTAATTTAGGAGTCACCAGGAGTGTCAATTCACTTATTCTGCTATCTCTACAGTGACATAAGTATGGCAACATTTCTGACTGCAGCGTGGCATATCAGTTAATGTAACTAAATTCTCTTTAATTGTTGTAAAGCATTTGCAGTCTACAAGTTTTAATGATAATGCATGTTGCACATTAAGAAAATATACCACAAAAACACATCTAATAAGTATGTGATTGATGTAATAGAATGTATATCACATATGAATATTAATATAAAAGAAGGCATATTTACAGCTGATGATATATTAGTCAAATAATCATTATATTCTGCTCTCATCCACAACTTACTTCAATTTACAGGGACTGAAAAATAACTTATCTTTTAAATTTTTGATTGATTGAAATTACTTATAGCATGTTGGACTGGCAAAATGAAATAAAACATATTTCTAGAACATGCTATAAGCCATCATTGGAGGTGGGTAATCTATACACGGCTCTTGGTAATTAAACTGCTTTTATATCTTTTGAATCTCACCCTTAATTCTGTGTGTGTACAGACATTCTCTTCATTTCCATTTAGACATTCCCTCCATTTCTTTGTGGATTTCTTCTGTATATTTCCGAGTTTTGTCATGCAGTTCAAAAATGTGCAGTTACAAGAACTGATGTCTCAGTCAGGTGTGAAACAGCACAATATGTCTAGAATTAAGCCAACTCAAAAGTAATAATAGCAATAATTAGCAAACTACACACCTTAAACCGGCGTATGAAGTGCCAGTTGATTTAACAGTGTTATTACAATAAAAAATGCTGTTACTTATTTTTTATTCAGCCTGGAACACTTTAGGATAAGGCACATAATTGCTTGTGGATGATACTGTATTTATAACCATGTTGTCTGCATTGACTTGATAGACGTGCAACCCACAGGTATATTTTTATTTTGTAAGCATATCGAATACTGCCATCTACAGGCTGATCAGCACCTTTCCTCTCCACTTGTATTAGATGGAATAATTCAGTCAAGTACATGGTGAATGTCCATCCATCCATCCATCCATTCATTTTCCAAGCCACTCACCCTACTGGGTCACAGGGAGTCCGGAGCCTATCCTGGAAGCAATGGGCATGAAGCAGGGAACAACCCAGGATATTGGCCAGCCCATCGCAGGGCACACTCACACACCATTCACTCACACATGCACTCCATCCATCCATTTTCCAAACCGCTTATCCTACTGGGTTGCGGGGGGTCCGGAGCCTATCCCGGAAGCAACACACATGCGCTCCTATGGGTAATTTAGCAAGTCCAAATAGCCTTAGCATGTTTTTGGACTGTGGGGGGAAACCGGAGTACCTGGAGGAAACCCCACGACGACATGGGGAGAACATGCAAACTCCGCACACATGTGACTTCTGAATGTCCAGTGCTAAGTAAATATGAAGTCAATAAATGAAGAACCAAAAAAGAATGTCAAACTACATTCATATTCTTGAAGCTGGTATGACAAACAACAACACTGAAGCTTTACTGAAGCCTTAAAAAACACTGTACAAACATCTGTTTAGTTAAGCTAATACTCTTAAACCTCGTGACCCTACAGTTGTTAAGTGGTGGAAAGATAGTTAGATGGAAATGTAGGCCAACACTGTGGCCAACATGTGGACATCAGACATTAGCACTTGTAATCCTCACGATGATGTTCAAATGCACAACATACATAACTGACAATTAGTTTCTTAATTAATACATAAAGTAAGAGTGTTATTTATGCCCCTACAAGTAAAGTGCTACCCTAAACTTGATTTGAATATCACACATATCTTGCAATGTATAAAGATTTGGATAACATTTCTCAGACAAATGCAGGGTAGCACTGTGTTTTAGTAGTGACAAGGGCTTCACATCTCCACTCACTGTAGGTTTGTTTCCTATCGCTGACTCTGTGTGTGAAGCCTCCATGTACCTTCGGTAGTGGTTTGGTGAACTAGCGAGTGACTGTATGAGTGTGTTACTGCAAAGAAATGGCTAAGCGTCCAGGGTGTCCCTGCCTTATACCCTACATGCTTCCTGGAATTGGCTACATGCTTACCAAAATCCTGTACCTGAAAGTACTTATTGACTTTGGCTAGTGTTACAGTAATAAAAATAAAAGAAAGAAAATGTTGAATATTGAACTAATTCAGAATAGCTACCATATAAACACAAATGAACGACTCTGCAGTCACCTGTCATAGCACTAACATTATAGATCACTGATTTTCACTCCGTGATTTTTAATAACTGATTCAAATCAAACGCAAAAGATCGCTTTAAATAAGTCTTTATATTGCCTTGTGTGTAGCTGTGTGTCCTTCGATAGACTAACACCTTTCTCCCAGGGTGTGTCCTTTTCTTGCTGGGATAGATCCCAGGTTCACAGCAACACTGGATGCCAGAAGCAGTTAAAAATGGATGGATATTTGGTTTCAGTACCGCCCCAAGATGATGTTTTGACTGAATGTGTTGCAAAATACACCACAGGATTGGATTGGCTCACATATAAGACACATCACTTCAAACCTATTTATTAAAAAATAACATCGTCAATAAATGCAATACTAGGCTGAATATCTCACTTATTTTGTAAACTTTATATATCATATAAACATATACCAGATTTATTTTCTTTTAAGATTCACCTGAAAATTATAAACTGACAGCGACAATTGAATTTCCAAGTAAAAAGTAAAGCATTAAATAATTAACCACACTGGATTATCTCTGGTTCAACTTAACGAGCAACTCCTTAACTACTATAAATCACTACATTCAATTGATCAGCAAAGTTATAATTCCAACATCGAGTAAATTACACAGAAGTCGCTAAAAATGTTATCGTTTACGTTTTTGCCAGCAAGTATGTATTTGTCGCTAAATGTTTGAATCGATTCAAATGTATAAAAATAAAAATAGAGAAACACAGAAAGTCTATCATGCTGCGCAATGATCACTAAACTGGAGAGGATTAACATTCGCGTTAATAAGACAACCTGACATAGTACATTTGTTACTTTTAATTTTAGCTTTTCACTTTCGCGTCTCGGATGTCCGCCGTTTCTATTCCAGCAAGGACACCGGCAGGCCGCCGCTGTTCGCTCCCGGAAGTGGGCGCTGCTCCCTCGCGCTACGTACTGCGCATGTCAGCGCTATCAAGGGTGTAGTCGTACCGACTCCTGCAAGAAGCTGAGGACTTTCATGGCCGTGGACGTGTAGTACAGAGTGAACCGGGGGGATTAAAAGAAAGAAAAAGCTCTTGGAAAGAGTGAAAACGCGATTATTGATCGCGCTTCTCCGATGACTTTTTAGGAAACGGTTAATTCTGAACAACGTTTTAGTTGGCATAAGTCATTAGTCTGACTTTGCATTCAAACTTAAAAATGGGACGCTTGCTGCACGTTTTGACTGTGTTCATTTATTTAGCTGTACACGTCCATGGTGCTATGGATGAGTGCGTGGATGACTCAGGGCAGCCTCAGCGCTGTATGCCCGAGTTTGTCAACGCCGCCTTCAACGTTACCGTGGTGGCAACCAACACATGTGGCTCTCCCCCCGAAGAGTACTGCGTGCAGACCGGAGTCACCGGAGTTACCAAATCGTGCCATATCTGCAATGCCAGGGATCCCCGGCACCACCACAGCGCGGTCTTCCTCACCGATTACAACAACCATGCGGATACCACCTGGTGGCAAAGCCAAACCATGCTGGCAGGCATCCAGTTCCCAAGCTCAGTCAACCTCACCCTACATCTGGGTAAGAGCCGCCGCTCTTTGTACGGCACCTCTATGAGTTATCAAGCCAGATAGATAGTTAGGAAAAGTTAACCAAAGCAATAAATAGCCGACCTTTAAGTGTTATTCGAGAAAGTGAAGTGACAAGTTTGTTTTCCGAAAGAACTTGGAAATTAGGGTTTTAATCTCATGATCTGTAACTTTCTAACACCTGGTTAGTCGCGAGTAGACTTTTCCCAGCTATCGCTAAACGTTCCTGCAGATGCATTGTAGTTTGGTCACGAGAACTAGCTTGTAATCTTGAAGGTTTCTTATAAGCCTTTAATTTTCGTAGTGGTCTTCATATGACCATCTGATTTAATCACACGGGTTTTTATTTTCATGCCATCCGATCAAGAATTGTTGGGTTAACCTGGCCCAACTAATACGACCAAAAGTTTGTGAATGCAAATGGCGGAAAGTAGTCTGCGGTATGTTGGAGTTGGGAATCTGGCCTAGCTGTATCCTTAGTTTTATCTTCAACAAAGCATATGCATTTTAGAAACACGTTGAAATCACTGTTGATTAAATGGTAACAGCCGCTTTGAAACATTTTTCCCCCGGGGAAAGCCTTTAAGAACTGATGACCGGGGGGAGGGGCGATGTGAGAAGACGGGGTTATGAGATATGAGTGATTGCGCTGCATTCCTTCACATGGGTTTTTTTTGGGGGGCAGGACGCTACCCATTAAGAGTGTAGCTGATCCAAAAGCGTGGGAAATTACAGCCCCGGCATGGGAGCGTGTGAATGAGGATCTCCTTGTATGCCTGTCGTGTAAGACGCGCAACAGTTGTCTGTCCGATTGTCGTGTTCTTGGTTTGCAGAACACTAAGGATTCGTTGTTAACACGATCGGTGCCAATAAATCAATTTCTCTCAGTAACTGTCTAGTTTTTCCTTGTTTAATGCGTCATATCTTGTATAACTTATCCATGTTCACATGAAAGGGGAGTATAATTTTAGACAGGTTAGCTGATGGGAGAATTTTTTTCCTCTCCCCCAGCCCTTCTGCTCAAAATCTTTTCTTTCTGTATGGTCATATTTAGTGTACTATATTACGGAGGGAAACCTTTTGGTTTAATTTCCTGTAATGTCATTGCATTTCTAAATGTGATTTTGGTTTTTGCTTATATTGTTTTATATGTCTAAGTATTAAAGTTACAATGTTCTTCCCACTTCTGTGGAAAAAAAAAATATTTCTGGGAAAAATATTAAGCATGTTATGCTTTAACTTTTGCCCTTGTGTGTAGGATTGAATGGTATGTAGATTCAGCCAAGATGGCGTCCAAACTTTCCAAGATTTATAATTTTTAAGTGTTGTATATGTATTTCAGTAGCTGCAAGCGTCCAAGAAATACTTTAAACTGTTTTAGCTAGAGTCAGAATATTCACATTTTATGCTATTTTTTTTCTAACTTTCAAATAAACAGATATGATGCTTGGTAGTATGGCTGGAATGTATTCAGGGAGCCATATCTGAACTCCAGGTTAGTACGCAAATACTATTTCGTTTTAGATGGTATTTTAGATGGTAAGTGAATGGAGGTCATTTTCCCGATTTTAACTGCTACTTGCATATTTGTTATCCAAGTCGTGGTAAAAAAAAATTATTGCATCAGTGAGTCTGAACTGCTTTAAACCATGTTTCCATACGCAGGGTTTACTTTTATAGGGTAATCATTGTAGTGTCTGATTGTGAAATGGGTATGAGAATGAGTAAAGAGTTCTTTACATCCTAGGAATATATATTGTTTTGTTGGCTGTTCACTTGAATGGGCACAGATAATGTAATAGTACACACTAGTTAAACGGTGTTAGCTACATACCGATCTCATGTTTGTTCATTAATCAATCATAATGGTTTATGATTTAATGCTGTTTATGATGATCTACTTCAGTAGTAACTGACCTACTAAGTTACCTGTGCCCCCTCAAGTAAACAATGATAAAATAATGGTAACAATGTTACCGCCTGTTTTTTTTTCTTCTTTAATATAGAGATACTAGTGAATCCTTAACTAACCTGAATTCTGTTAAATATTTAACATTTAAAAATGGAAAAATTAAATGTGTGAAAATAATTATTGATGAAATGTAACTAAAACATCATCGAATGTGGATCAGCAGCACAGCTAAAATACTGAAACAAATGAATTCTGATTCGTATTGCTGGTAGTAGGAAAACAAAGTGATCTAGAATGACTCATGAGTCGACAACCAGCTTTAAGAATTTAGGACAGTTTATACATCTTGGTAGATTAAATGTAGTATTCATAGGCTTTATAAAGCATGGTTATGTGGGAATTCCATAAACTTAGTGTGGTTTCCAATATGTCTTTCCCAGCTCTGCTCACACATTAGTGCTGCTTTACTGAATGAACTATACATCATGTATACTTCTGTGTCATCCTGTTAGCCTCGGCAACCACGTCAAGGTCCAGTCTGTTCCTTTTGCCGTATACGTATCTGCTCTGCAAATATCACTGAGGTTCTGAACGCATGTTTTGAAGGCTTCTGCTATGTGACTTGCCTTGTTTCCGCTTGTTTTATTCTTGGAGTTGAGAAGCTGTAGTTGAACAATGAGCTTGGTTTATGCTTGTTTGGGGTAACAGTGCTGGGATGTAGGCGATGTAAGATGAAAACTGTGAAACCTCTCTATTGTAGCTGATTATCTGAGGGTCTCGTAATTATAAGGTGCTTTATTTCTATTTACAGAAATAAAACTGTACAGTTTGTTGGGGGGGGGGGGGATAGTATGGG
>JAODJX010000047.1:18102271-18118982 GCA_026776945.1 Isichthys henryi | reverse complement strand
CCATTGCTTCCGGGATAGGCTCCGGACCCCCCGCGACCCAATAAGGATAAGCGGTTTGGAAAATGGATGGATGGATGAAGATCCAAAGTTCACAAAGTGCCTGAATTTTCTGAAATAATTCTGGAAGTATGCAATTCTGTGAGTATAACATATTGTGGTCATTATGGTTCCTCACAAGCTCTTACTTCTTGGTCCAAGATACGATTAGCTCTTTAAGCGTTTGCAGCTTCTCCTGACAATCTTCTTGCATGGGGTTCCAACTACATCTTAAAGATAAGGCTGTGATCATCATACCAACCAATCTATTTTGGTTTTTTAATGAAGACTCACACAGTTATCTGGAAGGCACAGAGATCTGTCACTTGGCATAATTTTGCAAATTTCAGCGAAAAAAAGTATCTTACATATCCTGAGTGCAGTATGGGTGAGGAATATATTACACTTAAGTTACACTCATTTGCACTGAAGCTCCAATTAATTTCTGGAGGGAATCTAAAGGATAAAAGGTAACTTTCAGTGGAAATATCCTTGCAATACTCATATTAATATGTGACAAAAAACCGGAAGCTCGTTTATACAGTACTGTGCCATTGTTCCCTCATAAGATAGGTGTTAAGGCATCTATGCTTAAATTAATATCCCCAGGACTGTTCGTGGCGCTACAGCTCGCCGTACACAATACGGTGCTTATTTACACGCACTGAGTTACAACTGAGGCAAATAAAAATACGGATCGCTGTACTATGTATCAGAGGGAAGGGAATGATAATTACCCTGATCTAAGACCGCATCCGCTTCAACACTGAATATGCGGTTTCTAGTCGACTCACAGCAGAATAACTCTATCGGACGATTTTTTTTTCAGGGTGTAAACAAAGAATCTCTCCGAAATCAGTTTATCTGCAAGTGGAGCCTAGGTGGAAAGACCTGCTGTCAGATTTTTGTTCAGTTTTTTGCCTAAAAATATCTTGCTAACAGTTCACTGGGGTACCGAGAATTAGTAACACGTTTCAAATATAGATATATACTGCAAATGACAAAAGTGCAAAATAGTGCCTGAGCACCGATTGTTCTGGATTAAAGCGAAAAAGAAGCACGGTCCGCTTTTCTATCGTTACGGCATAATGCCGCTACAAATTGTATTTTAGGGTTTCCTGTATTTCATAGTAATGTTTCTCGATATGTGCAATCCTCAGTTCTGAAAACTTCCAAAGTAAACTGTTGACTTTTCCATACTTATTTTAATCGTGTCTCGGACTGCATTTCAATTTTCCGGCAAAACATCTATTTCTACTTTATAGAAAATCTGCATCGTGTTGGCTGGAGGGGGTTAATGGTCTGTCTCACCTGTTACTCAAATAATTCAGTCAAATACAGCTATGAATAAAAAAATATTTTGGTAAATCAATTCTAATTTAAAAAACTATCCGTCACTCATTCTGGATGTGTTAGTTATGCAAAATATGTTAGGTTTCATTACAACTGACAGGGCAATTACTCGGGAAACCGTTTTCTAAACATTCCATACATTTTAAATGAGGAAAAAAGTATCTTTATACAAATGCAAATCAAAACGCACTTTCCGAATATTTAATCGTTGTGAAATTCGTATAATTGTAGACTACACATAGCCAGTAACTAAAAGTCTGTACATTACAGTCTCAAGATGTCGAGATTTCTATTGCAAATATTTAACGGTTTATAAATGGGTGTAGACCTACTTTTAGGACAGGCACCATAAACCGTATATATACAGTACATGCAACATATGTGAATGCATTGGCCAATAAACGTACAATAAGATTCTATGAGAATTTAAATAATTCGTAATAGTGTGAGCCCTTTCATTGTTTACAAAAATATTTCCTCTTTCCAGTTAATGTAATTATGAAAAATGAAAGTCATGCAATCTATATACGAAATAAATGAGGAGTTCCAGAATAGCTAAACGCAAGAGGTAATTGTGTGCTATCGCTAGGTGGCGTATTTCGCTTACGAATTGTTATAACAACGTGTTAAGGGGCTCGTACTTTACAAAATTAATGTACAGATCATGGGTGAGCGGCTTCTTTATCTTTCTGTTTCTGCTTGTGGTAGTACAGTTACAGATGCTTCACACTTATAAAAGAATATATGCAAATAACAAATTGCAAATAAACCTGTCAATATCATTACTGTAGATTAAGTACTGTTTGGGAAGATACTTAATCTATTTAATATGCTTTTAAATATTTTTCAAACCAAGGACGGTGGACTTCGGTTATAATTTGTGGCTTGATATAGGCCTAATTCTTTATTCATATTAACACGAAATGGGTGTAGCAGAATGTTAAGGAAACAGTTGAATGTGGTTTGAATCCGTATAGCAATGCCTTGCATCCGATCACCTGCCTATTCACACACACACACGCACACGCACACGCACACACACATACTCACACACAGACGGGTGGGGGGGATAGAGTTTATACCCTGTCTAGCCATTTCCTAAATTCAAATTTAATCCAAACCGATTCCCCTCACGTCAAACCACATGATCCCATAAAACATTCATCAGCGCTCAAGCCCTGATCTAGCCCTATAAAACATTCATCTTTGCCCCCCCCCTCTCTCTCTCTTTCGCCCTCCCCTTTTGCCCGTTTGCAATACCATGCAAACGGTCACAGTAATACAGTGCAGGTTATTACAGCCAGTCTCCATCCTCATCCTCACACCCTCCTTGTACTTTGGGATGTCGCTCCGGAGAATCCAGCCCCTGGACAGCCGGAGCTATTTCCCCGCACCCTGGATTGCTTTTTGATTTCTGCAGCCCGTGTCGCTCGTTGGATTGTTGCTTTGTGTGTTTTCGTTTGTTTGTGTATATATGTATGTATATATGTATGTATGTATGTGTCTGTCTGTTTGTCTGTTTTTGGAGGGGGTATTTTTAATGGCTGAAAAGAGGTCCTATGTCTGGATGTTAATAACAGTTTTGTACTCTTCCCCATCACCAAATGACTACGCGCGGCTCTCAAGGGAGACTCCGTTCTCCGCTTGTCCGCCTGTATAAGAAAACATACGGCTAAAGTTTATATGTACGTATTTTTCCAATTTTTAAAGGGTTGACAGTGATTAGCTGTGCCCTGGATTTGCGATTATTTTCAATTTCGAATCTCCTGCTCGGACGACTAACAGAGAACAAGTAGGCGACGTTTTTTTTCCCCACAAGCCAAATAAGGGTGCCTTTATTGGATTATTTCCCCCCAAAATGAAGACCACGGTTGCGGAGGGTATGTATAACTTCGATTTAAAAGCGAAAAGTTTTAACTGCATGCTTGATGGTGTGACTGCGACTGAATATTTTGAAGTCCCCAGGTGCTGTACGCGGCGATTACCTGGTGCATGTAGTGACGGTACATAATGTCAGCGGATGTTTTCTATTTCCAAATACAAACATTTTAACATTTATTTGCATAGGTTGGGAATAAGAATTGGACAGTTGTGATCAATATTTCTCTGTTATTTAGATCACTGTCGGTATTGTAAAGTTGTTACAGTTATTTTTAGAGAGAGGTGCAGTAATAAACGTCTGTTTAAAGACCCATATCTGTCTTGTTTCGCTGCATTGACTGTTGTATATATTTCAGATTGTCT
This sequence comes from Isichthys henryi, assembly GCA_026776945.1. Classification (NCBI taxonomy): domain Eukaryota; kingdom Metazoa; phylum Chordata; class Actinopteri; order Osteoglossiformes; family Mormyridae; genus Isichthys; species Isichthys henryi. The sequence continues at coordinate 18,115,349 of JAODJX010000047.1, read as the reverse complement.
CCGAAATTCATATAGTGAAATTATCGGATAAAAAAGGTAATGCGTTGGGTGTATTCGGATGCGGCAGTTTGTGTACGAGGCTTTATGGAATACGGTGTATATTTATCACGATGCATATTAGGTTAAATTATTCTCTGCAATCGCCGCGGATTGTGGGAGGCATTTTGTTTTTGGAAACGTGACCGTTTTAATATATCCAGCTACGCGGTGTTGTTAGGTAAGTCTCTGGGAAGCAAATATATAATAAGCGACGTACTTGTTTAAGTATTTAAAGATAATAGTGTACATGTCTTACCCAAAGTAGGAGTAAAGTAAGAGAGGGGGGCGAAATTTAGGTTGCTTGGAGATTTTTCAGCTGGGCGGGGCAGTGACACCCATACTTCATACGAGTGAAAGTGGCATATAAAATATTCTGCGTATAATTATTACATCTGCGGCATGCAGTTTGGCTAGTATAGAAAGTTGGAGTGTAATCCGGCTCCAAATGCCAGAGAAGACCTATCCCATTTTTTCCGTGACTGTTGCAAAATTTATGAAATTATACGGCACACTTTCGTCGTCCCCCATGCCATTCCATGTACTGTAAGCACCTTAAAAGCTGTTTGATTTTAGCCATTTGTATATTCTACAGTGAAGTACAAGTAAAATCCTGGCGTTGTTTTTGAAGGAAGGATTTTGCTGTAAATCATTGGGTGTGTCCGATATGCATAGCTTGTTTTGAGGCGACTGCCTTAATATTTCATGCCCTTGCTACTTGCTTATTGGCGATGGCGAAGGGTCACATTAATTGAGCCGTTCCTGCAAAGCTGCTAGTGTCAGGAAATGGTTCATAATACGATCTGCTACTCAGCCGATGGGTGATTATTAACTTCAACAAATGTATACATTTAGCCAGAATATGGACTCATGTACCCGGTTTTAATGGACTGCAAAGGACAAAAACACTCATCACAGCACCCAAAGTGAAATGATGTTTTGTATAAGTCTGATTAATTGACGCTATTTTGTGCCATTAATTGGGAGGAGTGAAAGTTGATGAGATTAGAATGACGGAGCCACTACACTAGAGGGCGCTTATGTGATATATATATATATATATGCAGTAAATTATTGTCATTAGTTTTAAAAAAACTCATGCTTTGTATCTGTTTGCCGAAATGAATCCTGCAATGCATTAATTTCTTTGGCAAATATATTTGACGATATTTCAGGCTCTCCTTCCTGGAGAACACATGCATCTGTCTGCGGGAGGCAGAGACAGATGGAGAGAATGAGCCGAGGGCGAGTCTTAGCGGCCGGCTTGTTAGTGCTGTCTGGATGCACCGCTCCCGGTACAGCGCGGGGGCTGCGGGGCGATGCATCCATCAGACGCACGGTGCGGGTGCCGGGGATACGAAGGTTTCTGGGCATTATCTGATACACCCAGGCGCCAGCCCCAAGGCTGACACTTATCCAGACTTTCTGTCACATTAGCGAAGTCGTCTGAGCCCTGAATAATTAACGCAAACTGTGATCAAATGTGGGTCGCTGAAAACACATCAAAGGATAGTACGGTAATAAGAGAGGGGATCAGAGAGAGGGGGGGGGGGGGGGTGCACTTTCCCACAAGTTCCCCCAGGCCTCATGCTTCGACCATGAAGAGGGTGGATGCGTTCGTCAGAGGGAACTCCTAATTGATGCTAATGAGAAGTCAGGCTAGAGCAGAATCGGCCTTGATTAGTATCACGGGTCAGGTGAACAGGAAGGAGGAGCAGATCTGATTTACCTACAGCTCTCCACAGCCATATCCTTCACTGAATCTATACAGCTGAGCAGCAATCCGTATAACTAAAAGGGTGACTGTAGACTATAAATGAACCAAGATTTCATTTTCTTCCTGCACTAAGTACTACAAATAATGAGAAAATATTTTTCCATGTGTTATATAATTTCTGTTACATAATGCATATATTCTGCTTTCAAAATGAAACAGGAAACGAGCCCATGCAAATTTGTAGTTTACATACCAAGTAAACGAACTGAAAATATACATGAACATACACTGTCTTAGAGGGATTAGGAAACATGTCCATTCAGATCTTCAGCTGGAATAGTGTCATGCATGCAGGGCATTGGTGTGTTAAGTCACCCCCCTACCACTACCCCCACACACCCCGACCACCACGCGCGGGCCGCGGCGCATAGTATGGGAGGAGTTTTTATGAAGACATAGAATATAACCCTATGTTCTCTGGCCTAGCGAAACTCTATAGATTCCCAAGCAGCATCAAAGGCCATGGTATAAGTGCCCACCTGCTACAAATTATACCAGCCTAAAAAGGGGAGACCTATTGTTAGGCGCTGAAAGGTATGATCTTGGCTCAGGAAGCATGTATTTACACAGGATATAGCCCCCAGCTTTACAGACGTTCAGGCAGGTGTGAGATCTCATCTAAAAATCCAAAGGGATCACTGAGGTCTTCGTCTTTTGTTTCTCAGCAAGCTCATTGGTTGTTGGTCAGAGTAGGAGTGGAGATCATATCTGTAATCGATTTTAAGAAATGCATGCCTAATAGTTGTATCGTGAAATTTGTACTTGCTTATCTTCATACATAATCAGCGAGTCTCAGACCAGAGATTTTAGCTGCACAAGCTCTGCTGTTGCATTCTTTGGTGTTGAAACACTCTTAAATGTCATCAGAGTGGATTTTAGGTTGGCAAAAGTTGTCAAGATGCTCCTAGTTTGACATTCTGTGTGGTAGACAAGCCAGAAAGGTGTGTTATCTGCATTTTTGCAGGGATTGTACTTGTGCTTTTTTTTTTTTTTTTTACTCTCAGCTCTCACAATCTGCCCCAAGACAGATGTTTATCTGTGAATCCCCACCCTCTGCCTGCTTTGTCACAAAAGTACTTGCATTGCTGTCTTTCTTTCAAAGGCTTTACTTTATCTTCTTTAATATGAGGTCCTCTTTACTTTCAAAAGTTTGAGTAAAGGCAGGTTTGTGTGTGGATATTCTAATTTTGAAAATTCCCTTTAGATGTAAAATTCTTAAAATGGCAATAGCCTGTTGGCCATGTTTTTTTTTTTTTGGTGAGTTATTTTGAACTTCTGGCAGCTAGGAAATTGTTGTACACCATGCACTTCAAGTCCAGTTCCCCCTTTGACTGGCTAGACGTGTAAGAGTTTCAGAAAACATGGTTTTTAGATGGACTTCTGTGAGACTAAATGGTGAGATGGTTGGTTTGTGTTCTCACCCTCCTGAGGTGATTATTCAAAATATTCTGGATGTTCATCCCTGTCAATTTGTGTATTTGTATTTCCCTGTAAGTATCAAATACACAGTTCCTTGATTTTTATGGCACCAATCATAGCGCTAGGCTAATTAATAAAAAGGTTGTCATGTTTACCGTTGGGTTGTTACGGCTTAGCAGTGACCAGTGTGTGGTCTCCTATGCTAGTTCAGCTCTGCTGGATGCCGGCATGTGATAATTGGTGCTGACAGATGTGAGATGTTTACTATTGTGTTTATTGCTTTAATGTTGTTTTATTGTTAACTGAAAACTTTGCCATGGTGGTGTGAATTTCACATCTCGAAGGATGCCCACCCTTTAATGGACCATGGAAGGCCTTGAAAAAACGATTGGTGCATTTCAGGACTAATTATTTAATTGTATTTGTGGTTGTTTATTGCGTAATTAAACATATTGTACAAAATGCTGCGCAGTGTAAATACAACACTACAAATTACAATATTTCTTACATGTAGTGCTAATTTGGCCTTTTGTTTGTTAGAAATTAGTTCTTCTTAACATTAAATTTGTCCTTATTCATCCATTTTCCAAACCTCTCTTAGATTAAAAATGTCTTAGCATGAAACCACAATAGTGTTGGAATCTTATATTAGCTCGATAGACATTTTTCATGTCAAGTATTTTTATACCTGAATTTCCATATTTGGAATTGTTCATATAAGTTATGTAATGTTATTGGTAAATTAACAATGATAATATGATGTCAGATGCGTTTGTCATAATGATTTTATAAGACACAGTACAGCTTGTTATGATGATATATCCTCTTTTTGGACCCACTTCACAAACTGCACCATAGCAAAACAATTATATGTTTTGGGTCTTTTTTAATTTGTGAATAAGAATCTGTCAAACTATGACCTGAAACCTGGTCGGAAAGCACCAGGCGAGAGTCATCGCACTGCATCTCTAACTCAAGGCCAACAGCTGAGCTCAGCTGTTTGGGAATATTTTCATGACGGACATTGTTTGGGAGGTGCTCTTGGTGGCTACAGGTGGTTGCCATGAACATGGAATATATTTTCATGTCTTTGGGATGATTTTATATATTTATCTACAATTAATCTAGCCTCCAAGCTAAATGCTAGCACTAAACACTTCGACCACTTCTTGCTTAATGGTAAGCTACCATTGTTTACTACTATGGAACTTTGCATTCATATTTTTTTCTGTTCTCAGTCTATTTTATACAAAAGCCCACAATGCGATTTTAGGAATAGCTCAGTAGTTTATGATGAATCTGATACATTTGAATGTCACTCTTATAATGTAATATCTAAGCAGCCCAGTTTTGTTGATTTATGTGGTAGTCGGCTCAGAACCCAGCAATTGTTAATTGAAAGCGCTTGCTAATCTGGGTTGAATGTATGATTATTTTATAACTATTTTGTTGGGAAAAACTTACAGCTAATTAAAAAGCCAAGCTTCTGCTTTCCTTTTGGCTGCTGTCGTTCTCTTCCTATTGGAACAACAAAGGGGTTTCTTCACTTTGTTGTGACATTCCTGTCTTTGTGCAGTAGGCTTAAGACCCCGCCCCCCCCGCAGTGCTTCCAGCCTATTCTACCTGTACAAATTTGAAGGTCTGTTTGGAGACTTTGCGCCACAGCATTCCTAACCCCTCCCCCCTCCACACTTTTAAATGTACTAATCATTGGACCTTTATACAAGCTTACATTCGTTTGTTTTAAAGCACACAAGACAGACTTTAGAAAAACATTAAGAACAATTAGTCCTACATATTACTGGAGGGCAAGATGTATATTATTAAATGTTTGCTGCATTCATTTGGTTACGGCAGAAATCAAGTTGTACTTCATACAGTTTCGAGCAAGTTTTGCATGTTTTATGGTCCATACTTGTAACTTAACTGTTCCATAAACTTGGATCATTTTGCCATACAAAAGTTCTAGTTGGCATTAATGAAATTAAGCTTGGGACCTTCACTAAGAACTGGCAAATCATCTATTTCTTCAGCTCTTTTAATGGCTTCTGATTTCTAAATGGAAAGTCAGGATGTCTTGACAGACATTTCTGAAGAATGGAACAACTCTGATAATTATCCTTGGTATCTCAGCTCCTCTGTCGCCCTTTTTGTTTGCCATCTTTATCGGTGCCATAATTTATCTCCACATTCCACAGCTTGCTTATAATTTTTCAGGTAACTGGCCGTTCAGTTCACATTCACTCATTTAGCAGACGCTTTTGTCCAGAGCGACGTATGTGAAGGGCAAATGGGCTTGGTTGCGTGTGTGAATCATTAGACATTGTCAGAAAAAAATTGATTTGCAGCCTGTACTCTAAGCAGTATCTTGACTTATCCTGTTGCATGGGTACTGCCATGTGGTTAATATTTCACCTCTTTCCTGTCCCCACTAGCTTTATGTTGGGAGGTGGTTAATGGTATAGCAATGTAACATAAGGCCTTTTGCCTGGAGGTTTTCTTCAAATAAGAAAACAGTAGGGTTGCAAACAAAATAAGACAAAAGTGTTTCCTGCGCTGAATTCCTGCTGCTCTTGGCAAGTTGCGCCATGTGATGTGCTCCACTTGGAGGTTATTCTGTCCCGCATCGCTGCTTTTTCTTTGTTTTTGAGTGGGATTTCCCCTGTTCAGTTCAGCTGCCATGTTAACTCCTCCTGTCAAACTATTCTGCCATGTTAAGATGAAAGACTTTTGACACCAGTTGATGAATAGGATTTGCAGTATGACATGGATTCTGCCTTTTGCTTATTCCGAGGCCCACAGATACTGTGTAGGTGAATTTTCCAGCAATGAATGTTTTAAAATCGACTCAAACTCACCTCTAACAGGCAAGATCACCCTCAGTCCAGATTCTAGGGTGCCTATAGCCCTTTCGTACTCCAGAGGAGTGTGATCCTTCTAGAATATTTCTCCCTCTGCAGGGGTGTATGCGTTCTTATTGGTTCCATATAGGTTAGCCTCTGAAGCAATTTGTGAAAGATTGATGGGGCTAATCATAACGTCATTACTGGCGTAATGACTTGTGTGATGAACAAAGTGTAACATCTGAATGAAGCAGAAATTAGTCTGTCTGTCACTGCATCCATACTGTTACATTTTCATAAAAAACGACATTTAGTCTCAATTTTTGTCTTTTATCTGCACTACTCTTTCAGCCCCCAAAAACAGACACACATGAAAATATAAAACTATTAAAAACTATTTTAGTGTTACTGTGTGGACAAGTGAAAAGAGAGACTTATGAAAACAGACTCTACAAGTGCCCAGGTTGGTCTGTACCCATGTGGCCCATTTCTGATTTAATCTGGCTAGTTACACCCTCTCATTGTCTGATTAATCACCTGTACATCCACACAGAAGTAATCAGTATTTGTGAATGTAACATGAGGGTTCACCTATCACTGTATTGATGCACGTATGCCCAATGTAGACTAATAGCTATGTCATATATGTTTTTGCTCATTTCACTGTGGCTGAAAATGCTTAAAAAATTTGACTGGGAAAATGCCTGTGTAGATGTAGATTGTTCTCATTTGAAACATGAATTTTTAAACAACACTGTAGCAGTGTGGATGTAGTCTGTCAGTCATTCCTTGGAGTGCCTGCAGATAATTACCGCAGTTTTTAACCAACCACTGTTATACAAAGGAAACATAGTTGCGTTTCTAACAAGACTTGTTGACAAAAGCCTGACGTGTGTCAGGATGCTCAGCTTCTGCTCCTCTATGCATGCATGCCTTCACCAAACCATCTGAATGCAGCTTCCATAACGTCACGTTTCGTTAACGCTAACATAGCTAGCTTTTGCAGCTGCATCACTGCTCTCCCAGCTATGATTAAGAAACAGACTGCTGTTAAATTAATTTCTAGTGGGATTAAAGTTTGTCTGAGTTACACTTATTAGCCCTTGAGTTTTTCAGCCTAGCAGGTCTTTTTTGGCATACCGTAGATCTATTCCTTCAGCGCTGTGATGCCCCCAACCTCCCCCCGCCAAGTGGAAAGACTAAGAATAGCAGGGATTTTTACCTTTTATAATTGTTTTGTGGGACTTTCAAATTACTGTGTGTGTACTATAAATGAGTCTTTCTCAACTGGGTTAGTCTCATGCCCCACATTTTTTTTTAGTCGGTAAATCACAGCACAGGTTCAGAATGAAAGTTATACAAAGTTAAATGCTGATTGGTGTTAGTAGGGTCAAGCTGTTGTTGAATATTGTCATTTTATTCAGTAACGCTTTACATTAACTCCACCTTCATAATGCTTTTACATTGCATTCAGTTCACATTCATAATGTATTCATTAGGTATTGATAAAACATTCATAAACATGTATGTATACTTTAACATCCTAACATCCCGTAACAGCTGTGGTATACATTAACAAGCATTACATGATTATACAGTTATGTTTGTTGTTATATAAACATTATATTGTATAATCATGTAATGTTTGTTATTAATGTATTTTCGGGATGTTAGGATGTTAGTGTACTTGCATGCTGCTTATGAATGTTCTGTGAATGCATTATGAAGGTGCACTTAATGTAAAGCGTTACCAGAGTGGTTGAATAAAAGATGTCTTCTGAACTTCTGAAGAACAATTTCTGATGTCACTCCTGTGGCCAGGCTGCTAAGAGGGTATCTAAATGAAGAGGTTCTCTGTGTTACTGGAATGTTCTTATGCCCAAGGGGCTGGAGTTTCTTCATTTCATAATGTCCAGTTCTGATTTACCACTGGTGCCTTCTCATAATTCCTAGGAAGAAAAATCATTTGCTATAAACAATTCTTTAAACATATCGAAGGTTTCGACCGGTGAGAGTAGCTAGTTGACTTTGTTTAAAAAGACGTTAAGAATTGGACTTGGCAGGTTGGGACTGACGCCAGTGCTTGTTTGGAAGGAAGTGGGGGGAGGACATGTGGCTTGGCTGCATTTCACTGACTGTTTATGCAGCTGTTGGTTGTAGAATTGTAGCCCTGAAAATCTCAAGCAGAGATTGCATGGGAATTTGCTTGCTTATTTATTTCCTGTGGATTTCATAGCACCGTTTACTGCATCAGCTCAGCGTCTTTCCGTATTGTTGTGTTCTGAAGGAGATCTGTGGAAGACATAAGGCTCAGGCTCCTCTCCTTTTCCTATCATATGTTTTCTGTCATATTAAATGTTGTGGTATGTTGACCATGCCATGGAGTCCCAAACTTCAATGTGCCTGGGGGGGGGGGGGGTGAATATTTTATGTTTAGTGTTCTATTTAGGGGTCTCATAATGCATAATTGTGTTTGAGTGACACCTTGATCGCACATTTATAGTAAGTGACACAGAGTCCCATGTAGCTCCTGACAAATGTAGTGTGACAAAAATGGTAACACGTCACTCAACAACAGTTTGATAGCATAAGACTAGATTTAATGTGACCGAGCAAGGCTTATCATATTGTGAATAGTTGTTGAGGTGGGTTGATTGTGAGTTTTAATAAGCCTCATCACTGTTGGTTTGAGGTGTGTGTGTGTGTGTGTGTGTGTGTGTGTGATATCTGTTTAAGGGCAGTAATTAAGGAATGTCACACTACAGTGGTTTTAAATGTATCTTATCGCCTTCTGAGATTGCAAAATTCTAAACTTCAACATGGGTGCAGCACTTGGTGAATCTAGTTTGATTTCAATATTACTTAACTTTTTTTATACTGTTACTTCACATGATAAATCCACAAAAACAAGCATATTTTTTGAGAATTGAGTAGGTCTCAAGCACACCCCTTCCAATGTGAATCAGAGTGGCCTCATGGGATTTTAGTCAAACAGATGTTCCAACATATCTCCAAGGCATATGAAGAAGTCGTGCAGAGATCGCCATGCCCACACATCAAAAGTCAAAGCAGCCATTGTTCATTCCCATAGAGGAATGTGGTGATGTCATAGGAGGAAACTTTTATTCACAAGTAGGAAAGGCCAGGGCCCTTGGGAACTAGGCTGTGACACTCTTTTCAGCACCTTCAGGTTAGTCTGCCAAGCAGCCTCTTTTTGTCTTGTGAATTTCATGAAGGAAAATAACCCTACATCCCCCTCATATTATCATTTCTATTGTTTGGATGTTTTGATTCTTGGCAGAAACACTGCCAAATGTTTTCACCTTAAGATATCTTGGGGAAAAATAAATAGGCCCATTCCCACCACAGGAACTTTTTCCCCCCCAGAAACCAGGAACTATTCTTGTGTTCCCACTACCAGAACTTGACTCAATTTTAGTTCCTCAGAGCTGGTTCCTGAACATTTTTTAGTTCCTGTTCTGGAGTAGGTACCTTTCGCTCGACTGGGTACTACTGGATGAAGCTTACAGCAAATCGATTCACCACATGCACTGGTGATAACTTGGAAGTTATGCAGAAGTGTTCGGAAAAGAAATCAATGAAGCAAAGATTGGGCAGATGGAATAATTTTGTATGGCAATTACATTACATGCATTAAGTATATGTTTTGCTCGACTTCATATGTCTGCATTGGAAACTTCAATAGATAAGCAACATACAAACCAACATACCAGGGCCAGGCGATATGGTTGGAAAAACAATATCTTGATATCTTTGGTCACTGTGTCGATATTCAGTGTATTTAAATATTTTTTAAAATCCTCTAAAATACTTTTTAAAAGTCAGGATAGAAAGTCAGAATGAATTATGGTTGTATTTATGCAAAGTAGTGTTTCCTAACTGGAAAACAAATGCATCTCTGCTGAACATCGCATGTGCACCACAGCACATTACTGCCTGTGCCATCATTGCGTTACTTATTCTTGCACTGCCCGCTCTGTCCTGCCATTTTAGGGCAAACCATTTTGTCTATATTTACAATAAATAAATAAAATTGATATAAAGATACCTTTTTACATACAATTTGGCTTGATAAGTATATCGAATATAAGATAAAAAATTCGATATATTGCCCAGTCCTACAGCGTACATACATCCATTCACCCATTTTCCAAACCGCTTATCCTTCTGGGTTGTGGGGGGTCTGGAGCCAATCCCGGAAGCTACGAGCATGAGGCGGGGAACAACCCAGGCCATCCCATCGCAGTAACTCCAATTAGCTTCAGCATGTCTTTGGACTGTGGGGGGTAAACCGGAATACCTGGAGGAAACCCCATGACAACATGAGGTTTACATCATTAGATTGAGAGGAATAAAGTTACATCATTTTTCTATTTTGTGGAAAACAAAAGATTGATCTGCTGGCCCGATTTAATATCAAAGTATAAATGTGTCACGGGTTGTATAAAAAAAAATAATAGACTGTGTAACTTGAACCAAAATGGAACACTATTCGTCCTGAAATTTCAGACCATGCAGTTGATCCCTTGAATTAACTAACAAATAAGTAACAAAACAACTTGTTCATCCTTCATTGTTATGCGGCGGTGGAGTAGTTTCCTATAAAATTTATGTAAGAAGTTTAACCTACAGGTGTTTTATGTCTCCCATGCATATTTAACATAAAGGTCACAGTTTCTGATGTGCAGTGGGAATGCGGCACACGAAAGTGGCAGGGAACTACAACAGTTCCCTGTTGACAGCCCAGGAACTCAGAACCAGGAACTACTTTCCTAAACTTCCATGGGAAAATACCTATTGTCATTCATATCAATCAAGTTTCCAATTCTAAAATTTCTGGAGTTCACTATTTGAGTAAGGCTTTTGGAAATATGTATTTGACCTTTTATGAAGGCAAACTTCATATTGGGCACTTTCACACCACAGAGACTTTTCAGGAAACGGAACATTTTTCCGGAACCAGGAACTTTTTTCACATTCACACTGCAGGAACTCTGCTCCATTATTTTGATGTGGGGGTGTGTTTTTGTTTGAAAATGTATGAAGTTTAACTTGCGAGGTTTTTGCGTCTCCCATGCTTATTTGGCACTAAAATCCCAGTTCCAGTTTTGCAGTGTGAAAGCAACACACCAAAGTAGCCAGGAACTACAAATGTTACAGGCTGAGACAGCCCAAGAACTTGTAAACAGGGATCAGGTTCTGTAACTGGTGTGAAAGTGCCTATTTTTTTGTATTGCAATTCTGATATTAAGATTAATATGAATATATTGTCTCCTTCACAGTCACTGAAAAGCAATTCATATGAATGAATTTTAAGTTTCTGTTGGGTACTTATTAATGGGTATTTTGGCATATTGGAAATGGTGCTGTATTGTACATGTATTGTATTGTAATTTCTCTAAACATGTAGGTAACGTGTGAGATCTGCCATTTTCATTTGAGGTGGTGTTTGGCTGGTTAGACGATGACTTCAGCTGGAACTCATGTGGCTCTTCGAGGTCTGAGAACATTCAGACCTTTTGAGGGCTCACTGCCAGATGGAATCCTAAGGGGAAAAAAACGAAACATAAAGATATAACGATTCACCTGGAAACACGTGTGGTTTCCTACTTTTGTCTGTCTTGTCGACTCTTTTCAGAAGCGCCCTGCAGGGCACTTCTTCTTAAGCTGCTTATATTGGTTTTGTCTTATTTTGACCACTGATATCAGGCGAGAACTTCTGGCTTCTGGATTTATTGAACACCAATATTCTTAACCAGTAGGTAAAGTTCTCTGTTATCTCAACAGGAGCAAACTTAACGACGTCTTTTCACATCTTATGAATTTCCAATTGTTTATCTTACATTTTTTTTCCCGTCTCCCTTAAACTGAAACTTTCAGGACTGCATGTTATCTAAACCAGTAATATGTCATTATTTTATCCATAGTGGTTGAGTGTAAAATTTGCATATTACACAAAATTAGTTGGTTTTCAGGCACCAACTGAAGAATTATTTTTTGCCTCTATTGACCAGACTTAGTGAATTGTAGATACATGTTAATTTTGTACATTTGGCACTACTGTACCATTAAACAAGTCTTCTGATTGACTGTGGATCAGTTAATGTTTCTCTTTTCTGGAAAAATCTTTGAATGTATTCCTCTACGCCTGCTGGAAAATGTTTCTCACTCATTATAGATGGATTTATCAAATGAAAATGCCGTCTGGGATGGCTTCCAGGCCGCCCCCCCACCCTTGTTGCCCTGTACTGGATACACAGCTGGGGGATGAGTGGGAGATGGAAGGAAGGGAATCTGGGATTTGGTGGTGCTGCTAGATTCAGGAGCTGTTGAGCAAGAGAGGGAGAACTCTGCTGGAATGCCAAAATGCCATGGAAGTGTGAGGCTAAATCAGGTCTAAAATGGTGAGAAATAGAAAAGATATTCATAGTAACCAGCCTAGGTTATTGAATGATTTTTTTGAAATATGCTTTAGTTTTTGTCTTGACCCCAGCTTAAGCAGAATGTTCTGTTTTATTTTTTTCCCCTCATTGACTCATAATCCAATTTGTATATATAGGTTTTTGCCCTTTTAGTTGCTCTAGCTGTAAAACTGAAGCATATGATGTGGACTTCTGATGATATAAATTCAGTCTTGCACTGGCACTAAACCTGAAGATTGCAGAAACAAAAGGAGGGGGGTGATTTTCTACTGGATTCAAGCTTATCCCAGCTGTTCGAGTCAAGGTTGATTTTGTCCAAATAGGTTTTCACACTTTCTTTCAAACACATTTTCAGTCACACTTTCAGGTGTGGTTTTCAATTTACCACCACCACCCCCCCCCCCCCCCAAAAAAAAAGAAACTCCCAAACACGCAGTTGCAAAGGATTTATTTTCATATTTCACAAAATGATCCTTCCAGAAAATTTTCCAACAGCTGTGCTGTTAATGGACTGTTCAGCGGTTGCAAAATAGGTACTAACTAGTGGAAAAAGCTGTAAG
>JAODJX010000047.1:18083316-18102171 GCA_026776945.1 Isichthys henryi | reverse complement strand
GGGGAACATTGGGGTGGGGGGGGGGAGGGGGGGAGCACGATCGCAGCTAAACTGGCTGCTGCTCCGCCCTACTCTGGGGCATGATGACATTGTACAAGCCTGAAACAGGTGTGTACATGTGAGAGAAGCCAAAGCGGGAGTGGGGGATAGCGCTCTGTGTAGCCCTCTGCCGGGGGCCTGACTTCCTGCTGCATCTGCTCCCTGACTTCTGCCTCAAATCCAGCCAGTGGTCTCCAGGTATCCTAAAAAGAAGAAAATATGGGGGAAGCCCTGGTCCAGAACTTTACAAAGACAGATGGCGACATGTACATGATGTGTGCTAATGGGCAGATTGATCCCCGAGGCTGCGAATAGGACCATGCTGAAATTGTGTAGGAATTGGCAGAAGGCCTGCGCTCTGCATTCGCAGATGTGTATATAAATCAGTTCCAGATAGGCAGAGCTGATGAGCTTTGGCCCCCACAATATGGTGCCCCTGGCTGCTGCTCACTTCAGTCAATGGGGTGATGGACGCTTCTTGTTAGTTGAAAGTTCTTAAATGTATTTATTAAATTTCACCACCAGGGCAGTTAGTTAATGAATTAATTCATTTTAAAAAGTGAATGAGATATTGATTAGCTACACGAGGCGTGCAAGTGATCAAGTGAAAAAATACATGGGTGATATTGTATGGTTGCTGGACATAATGGGGTGATTTTGGCAGAAACTTTGAAATGACTAAGAGCAGTTTTGCACCAACATGAAGAACATTTAAGTATCGTTTTCTTTCGCGGCCTAAGCGTTTTGCACAGTTCTGTCTGTCTGTCTGTGGTGTTTTGGTTCCAGTTCATCCGGCTGCAGATGCCGCCATCAGCTGAGCTCATCTCTAGGATTATTGTCTTTAGCAGATTGCATGACTGATAACAGGTTTGTCACATGACACATTTTAAGACCTCAGTAGTGAAAGCTAATGACATTCTTATTTTACCACCAAGTTTTCTTCCCCCCTTTTTTTAGGTTTAAATTTTTTGATATTTTAAGCTTTTTGCTAAGAATACTAGGTAACACTTTTCATTAACTGCACCTTCATAATGCTTTTATATTGCATTCATAAAACGTTCAGTACACCTTCATTATGTATTCATTAAGTATTCATAAAACATTCATAAACATGTATGTATACCTTAACATCCCGTTACAGCTGTAATATACATTAATAACAAACACTATAATTGTATAATCATGAAATGTTTGTTATTAATGTATATTAAAGTTAAGGTATGTTAGGATGTTAAAGTGTACTTACATGCTGTTTATGAATGTTCTATGGATGCATTATGAAGGGGCACGTAATGTAAAGTGTTACTGAATACTATGTAGATGTTTTCACCCTGCTTTTGTATGGCCTAAGCGATAGCATATAGAGAAAAACGGTGTCAATGGAACTGGGTGGGTCTGTATATAGCAGCCCAGACCCATCACCTGCAATATTTTTCCTGCCTTTTCTGGATTAAAGGCTATGAATAATTCGCAAATCCATCCGAGCTGTGGTTAGAATGGAAACAGTCAAGTATATCAATTTAAGTGTACAGTTGGTGCCCAAGTATTATTGCATTGGGTGAGGGATTTTTGACAGCATCATTACTACTAATGTTAGATAGCATCATAGCTGGGCCTGTGACCTTGTAAGTCTAGCTGTGGTTGTAAAAAAACCATGGAGGACCGGTGCGGGTTTTTTGGATGACCTCTCAATCAGCCAATAATAAAGCAGTGGCTCAACTCAACTCAATTGGGGATCCGCTGTTATTGGCTGATTGAGAGGTCATCCCAAAAAAACCGGCACCTACACCCGCACTAGCCCTCCATGGATCAGGTTCCCCACCCCTAGTCTACAAGCATAGAAGGCAAAATAATAGCTTTTTTGAGTGATGTGGTGCCACTGGACCTGGTAGATTTAAAAAGAGTCATAAACGTAAATCTGAATTTTAATTCCTGGTGTCTGTACACGAAGGGTATTTTTTCGTGTTGGTTTTTCACTGGACTAAAAACTGGTACCAGCGCCAAATGACAACGCATGGTGGAGTATTTTGCACTGAATTTGAAAAATGATTGTAGTGTATTAATATTGCACACTGCCACGCCATATAATACCAACATTACATGTTACGCACATACAATTCTTACATCGCTAGTCGACTACATTAAAATAAGGCTTTTTCTTACTTTCACTTATGTGCGGACATAACATGGGGTTAAAGTTTTGCCATAATATTTGCATATACTATGTTACTCTGTTACAGGGAAAAAAAACTTAGCAAGCTTTGCAATTTTAATTATTCCTTTTTATAGATATATTTAAAAAAAAAAAAAAAAGAATTTATATCAGTGCTATATTTATAACAAAATCACATCGCTGTGTTGTATTAGTATATTCAACAGAACACTTTTTAATTTCTTGTCCTGATCTTTTTGCTGTATATGTTCTTATGACCAAATCGTGTTTTCCCATTGTTGTTTTTTGAGTTTGGAACTGTTTTCACGGCTGTGTTTGTGTTGTGTTTCAGCGTCAGGCTATTTGCATAACCAATCCACATATTGGTTCAAGTTCCTCCCCAAAGTACCAAAGAAGTACCCCAGCTGGTTTGGCACTTTTGGTACTGGTACTTTTGGTACTGATACTCAACCAAAAGTCAATGGAAAAGCAAAAGAACAGTACCAAAAGTACGGCTTTTGGTGCGGTGGAAAAGTCCCCCAATAGTCTATGGCTATTTCGGTTATGATAGATGTGTGTTGTTGGGATTGTGCAGTGGACATCATATATCTGGGTAAAAACAGTTCTCTATTTTGAAAGATGAATATTCAGACATTATTTATGCCTGTATTTGAATGTGAATGGTAGTATTATCTCAACTCTGTTATTGCGGTCATGTAACCCCAGAAGCATGTGACCTTGGAATGGAAGATAAAAGAAACAAGGAGAAGTGCTTTGATATTTATGTATTATTTTAGGGGTTATTGGGCAAAGTTTAGTCTGCTCTGTGGGAGTACAGTCTGAAGGCTAGGGAACAACGAGGGCCATTTAGACACAAAATATCCATTTCTGATCCAAAATGAGTCATACTTAATGATCTTCATGTATCTCTGTGGGCTTTATGTCTGGACTTTGGTTAGGGCAGTCCCTCCTTGTTTTCTAACCTGATATAGACTTTCTAATATGTATTGCCATCAAAACAATGAGCCGGTTGTGCTCCAGACAACACCAACAGCATGCCTGGCTGTGTAGTTAAAGGCTTGGTTTAGGCTAGACACAGCGTGGCGTTGTTGACCAAAACATTCCACTGTGGATTCATTTGTCTATAGAGTATTGTTTCAGAACTCGTACAGTCGAGTTCATTTGCCACTGTTCCTTATGTCCCATTTATGTTCAAGTTTACATCTTTCAAATAGGAGTTGTACACTGACTTCAGCTATGGAAAGAGGGCCCTGTCAATTCCTCAATATTACAAGGTTTCTAGTGTTGTGAAGCTCATCAAGCAAAATTAACTTGCTCTATGAATGTGTTACTTGACATCAGTAAATTCAAGTCTATGTGAGTATGTAATTGCGCAAACTTGAAGATTAATCCTTGCTTCTTGCTTTTCCCCAGGCAAGTCCTTTGACATCACTTATGTCCGACTGAAGTTCCACACGAGCCGCCCGGAGAGTTTCGCCATCTACAAACGCACCGTTGAGAATGGGCCATGGATCCCCTACCAGTACTACAGTGGTTCCTGTGAGAAGACTTACCAGAAGCCTAACCGGGGGTTTATCCGCACCGGTGAAGACGAGCAGCAGGCTTTGTGCACAGACGAGTTCAGTGACATTTCTCCGTTGACTGGTGGTAATGTGGCCTTTTCCACCCTGGAGGGGAGGCCCAGTGGTTACAATTTTGACAACAGCCCTGTGTTACAGGTAGGTCACATACTGTAATGTTGACTGCTGTGATTTAATGATGGCTTGATGGCATCAACACTCAATTCAAATAAACACATCTGGAGTTGAGATAGTAGCAAGCTGTGACTCATTCACTATGGAATAATGAATAGGGATTTAGCTAAGGCGTAGTTGGTCGGTATAGGATAGTTGCACATGGTACTGCCAACACCAAGCCTGTCAACCGCCATGTTGGTTCACGCTCTCCCGTATCATGTGATACTCTGCATGTGCTGTCTGTACTCTTTTTCTGTGTTTGTCATGGTCTGTGTGCTGTTGTCGGCCGAAGCAACAGCAGTCTTTGTGAAAAAGGTGAAAGATTCTTTAGGATTCCCAAATGTATTTAAAAAAAAAAAAAAAAACAGTGATCTAGGGAAGTCAGATTAAGTTTTATGTAGTGAACAGCACCAACAATGGTCACATAGCACCTCAGGAATGGCTCTTAATGAAAAGAACTCTAACAGTGCTGGAGTTTGCAAAGATCACTCTGAAATTGGTAAGAATACTACAAAAATTTTGTGCCGTGTTTGGATTCTCTTACCTTACCTTAGTGCTCCAAAATGGTGGCACAAGGTTATTGTGCAATAAAGTGCCTCCTTCCTATACTTATACCGATAGCCATAATCTTGGTTTTTGCCTCTAGGGTATTCCCCTGCTACACTCACTGTGCTTCCTGGGATAGATTCCAGCCTCACAATGACCCAGTACTAGAGAAATGGATGGAGGATGGCTAAATCTTTGATTTATGAAGATGTGTTGGAAGTTCATGCCTTGTTGGAATTTGTTAAAGTATGACTGAACTGTGGGGTCTGTTCTCCCTTTAGGCACGCAAGTGCTTAAAAAGTTACACGCTTTTCAGTTATGTGTGTTCTCCCCTTGTATGTGTGGTCATGCCCACTTCCCATAATTCGAAAGAAGGCATGGCTGTGCATTAAGGTCTACTCCAAAAACAAAATTGATACTTTAGACATCAAATCGTATAATGTGAAACGGTCTTCAAACTAATTAAAAAATATTAGAGAAACTTGATCTGTTGTGGTACTATTATTGTAGTATTCACGACTGGTCTTGGTCTCGTCTCAGAATCGATTTTATTTTGACTCAGTCTTGAACATAGAGGACTCGACGCTTTATTTCAAAACCAGTCAAGACATCAAAACGCCTCAATATTTATTACAATGGCTTAATAGTCATCTCTCTTTTAAAACAGTTCTGTTATTCGGTGTAAAACATCCTATTTCAAAGTTCAAATGGAACCAATATGGCGCGTCTTATTTGCAAAAATGTTATATTTGTGCAAAATGCTTTAAAATTGAAATTTTAAGCAAAAACGTCCATTGTTCAAATTAAACTGACACAAATTTTAGGCCATGCTGCCTAACCAAGACAGTGCATAAGCTCCACATTTTACAGTGTGTTGTGTTATGTAGACTCAAACATTAGTCTGATTTTGATTTGGTCTCACCCTGCCTTGGTCTTGGTCTTGCCTCTTTCTTGATACACTCTGGTCTTGGTAATGACTTGGTCTTGGTTTAGGTGGTCTTGACTACATCACTATGTGCTACATATCAAGTTTGTGAGAATGACCCATGTTGTGTTTTAGAATGAATCCATATGCTTCAGCTTTTTATTCTTTGTTTACAGAATTGTTTTGAATGAATATGCCTAAACAATAAATATGGTGTAGATGTATTATTAGTAGCATAGACTGCAAGGTAGAATGCATTGCTGATTATATAATACAGTGAAAATCCACTTATAACGGACTTCAAGGGACCTGCCAAAACAGTCCATTATATCCAGAGTTGCTGTATGGCCAGAATACAACTACAGGGCACCATTTTCTCATGCCACACCCCAACAGACACACTTGTGTTATAGATTATTATATTGTACGTGTAGTAATCCAACTTTACCTGACCAGATGAGTGACTGTTAATGATCCCAACTACATATCTGCGCTGGATATCACTGGCGCGCCACGCTAGAGTGGGAAAAAAAGCACACAGCTACGTGCATGGGAGACTCAATCCCTGTATAGTCTGCTTGATTTGGTCAATCAGATTCATTTGGTATCCCAGGTGGGGTTTGAGTGTCTTGGGAGAAAATGTGTATGCACATACTTGTCATGGATTTGGGTGGGTCAGACCGGACAGATGTTCGGTGTTTACTCTGATGAACGCAGTATGATGTAATTTGCCCCCTGAGAGGCCAGCTGAGACGAGCTTTGTGGGAATCTGATTTCTGTCCATGAAAGACTCAGTTAGAGGTACTCTATGGCTAACTGCTGTATTAAGGCTACAAATTAATACATTTCATTTTTTGAGATGGACTGGACTTTCAAGGTGAATGTACAGAGTGCTTAGTCTTCAGATAAAGTTATATGACAAACCAAATTCAAGATGACAGTCAAGTAAAGTTCAAGGACAGAGTTGTCCACATTAATTGTGCTCATTCTACAGAAAGCACCTTAGGGTAATGGAGATGGCAGTAAAAAACCTTCCAGTACAAAGCCTGGCCTAAATAACTAGACTAATCTGTTCTCATCCTCACAATTTATCCCATCTCTTCTTTGTCTCCATAGAACCATATGGGAGCTCTGTCTAGCAATTTCTTTGCAGCAATGGACTGTACAGTTGCAATATTTGTCATATATGTGATCTAAACTCGTAATGAAGTCATTTGAGCCGTATTACCCCATGTTGCTGTTAATTATAAGGAAAACAATCAACCCAAGTGGGCTATGAGGCTGATAAGGATACAGCTGCTGTCCGTGTGACTTCAGATCACACACAGAAAAAAACCTGATTGGGGAGCTCAACAAAGCTTATCTGGGAACAATTAAACAATGGCTACGGTAGGGTTGTCCAGTCATTATGTTTAGCTGATGCCTTTGTCAAGGTGACGTACAAGTGAAAGATCAGGATCGGCAGTATCCTTGCAGTAGTTGGGGTAAAAGGCTCAAGCCTCTGGATTTGAACCAACGACCTTCTGGTCACGGGCACGAATCCTAACCTGCAGAGCTACAGAATCTGGACGTTGCAATGAGTTGGCAATGCTTCTCGCCCTTCCCAGAAAACTTCAGCTGATCAAGTTCTCCTTATTTCTGTATTGTGCATCCCTACAAACTTCATGGAAAGTGTACAGTGTCATTTAATAAACAGTGTCATTTTTTTATTTTAAAGGCACAAATGAAGGTTACTTGGTATTTCAAAGTCTAGTTTAACAGCCCTGTGCTGGTCTGGTCCAGATTAGCAGGTGACAGGGTGAAGCTGGTCTGGTTTGCTCCAAACAGATTCTTGACTACAGATGTCTCCTTGCTATTCCGGGACACATTCCTTCCTAAGAGGTGTAACATGGGGAGGGGAATAGCTTGTCCCTATGTAAATAAACTAGGATTTCACATTCCTCCCTGAACTAGTTTGTATAAAGAAGTGCAACATTGGATTAATCTTTAACACCCTTGGATTTAAGACCCTATTACTGTTTGTAATACCTTTGTTTTGCTTTGTTTTCTGTAGTAATGGCTTTCTGTGAAAGACAGAAACAGATTGGCATGGCTCTTTCAAAAGGATATGCTTTAGTTATTTTGGGATAAATAAATATACCCATGGCTATAAAAGAACCATTACGTTGATATGTTGGGTGTTTCCAGTTTTGTTGCCCATTGTACCTGGATGATAATATGAATGCAAAAGCTTGTCATTGGGTGGTTAAGCGTTGTCATATAAAGACCTGGCATAATTAACTAAGAATGTGAGACGGTTTAGCTTAATATAGGGCATGACAACATGTGACATTTAAACTCTTGACATGTACTGCTGGGTATTTTTATGGAAACGAAACTGATCCTCATTGGCTACTTATGGGAGGTTTCTTGTCTCGCTTGAAACAGTGATGCTGTGTATTGTGATTGATATCTTACCCAACATGGTGCCCTGAAAGATACTTCAGTCTTCTGGTTAGGGGTATTCATAACCATGATTCTGGTATGATTTTTTTATTTAACACTAACTCAGTATAGCGGTATCTTCTCACTGCATTTAGCTATAAGCCAAGGTGCAAAAGTCAGGTAGATTTCTAATTTAATTAAATTATTAAATTTGCCATTTTAATGATGTGGTATGTGAAGCAGTCATGTACCAGATAAAACCGCTGAATTAGCTCCACAATGCATTCCTCTTAGGTACAGTGACAGGCTTTCTCATTCACATATGTATGTTGAGTCTGACTTGGACAGCTGTGGATTGTAATCAGGTTCAGTTTTTATAGCCAAGAGATTAGAGTATGCTTATTGTAACACTATAGTCGGTTTTTCTGTGGGAGAACACTAGCTGTCTGCTTGTGGGAAGTTTCCAGCCTTTGGGACAATGTTTTTGCATGTAATATTTCAAAAGGGATTTCATCCCTTTTTCCTCGTATTATCAGCGCACATCCATGAAGATGAACAGTTTTAAAAGCTATTTTTGGTGTTAATACCTGTGGGTTTTGCTTTGATATCCTTGGCTGCATTTTAAACCCCCGCCCCCCCAATGAAGGCTAATGACTTTGACCAATAGTAAGCTGTGGTACTGCTGTCCATGCGCTTTGAACCATATAAACAAGGAATGGTCTATCCTGTGCCTTGTTATTGGGGGGGGGGAGCAAGAACTTGCATGCGTATTTAGAATACTGTTGCTTATATTTCCCCACATTTGCACATGGACATTCTGAGTTGGGACACCTGCCCACAGTAAAACGCTCATAGGATCGGTTTTAAGTCACAGTACTGTTTTAGTTAGTCGAGCTACAACACATACTGAAGTACGCATATCCAATGGGAAAAACAGGGTTAGGGGAACGCAACTTAATTTCATTTGGTGTAAGTTACTAATAAAATAACAAAGACAGTGATACCAGTGACTAATAATGTAATTATATGCTTTTTATATAAGAAGTAATAGACGAATAAATTATATCATAAACATCTTTTATGGGTCTTATGAGTCTCACATGAGAACTGCCTAGTGCCGAATATGCCAAACTCGCTAACTTGTAGATTGTCGAGTTGGGGATAGTGAGCCACAGCCACCGTGCGGCACTACGTGCACACAGTACAATTACAGCGGGTTATGGTATGCGGAGGGGCACTGAAGGCAGCATGGCTGCAGACATTCAACGAAAACGAATGTAAGTGAATTAAAGGTTGATGTATAGGATAATTTACACAGATAAATGTAAGGTAATCAATGCAGAAAAATTAAGTGCAGATATTTTATGGGTTCCACTGAAATAAAGGTAGCTGATTATGAGAGAGACCTCGGTGTGTGTGTTGATGCTTCCATGTCCCACTCTCAGCAGCGTGGGGAAGCAATAAAACAGGCAAATAGAATATTGGGTTACATCTCTAGGTGTGTGGAGTTTTAGTAAAGGGAGGTGATGCTATGATTATACAATTCCTTGATTAGACCCTACCTAGAATATTGTGTTTAGGTTTGGTCACCTTACCTTAAGAAGGACATTGCTACCTTGGAAAGGGTGCAACTTAGGGCTACGAGAATGATTCCTAATCTTAGAGGAATGTCTTATGAGGAGAGGTTAGCTGAGCTGAATCTGTTTAGCCTCAAGCAATGGAGACTAAGGGGGGATATGATCCAGGTATATAAGATTCTAACAGGTCTGGATGGTATTCACCCAAATGGCTATTTTAATATTAGTTTAAACACTAGAACTCATAGCCATAAGTGGAAATTAGCGGGAGAACATTTTAAAACGAATTTGAGGAAGCACTTCTTTACACAGCGTGTTGTTAGAGCATGGAATAGTCTTCCTATTAGTGTAGCGCAAGCTAAAACCCTGGGTTCCTTTAAATCAGAGCTAGATAAGATTTTAACACCTCTGAGCTATTAGTTAAGCTCCTCAAATGAGCTTGATGGGCCAAATGGTCTCTCGTTTGTAAATTTATGTTCTTATTATTTGTCAAATATTTTTAGAATCTAAGACTTTGACCTGTGCAATGCGTGGATGCACAACTAGTTTGATTGTTTTAGATGTGAAAACCTGTTTCACTGAAAAGAACCAGTTTAAAAGAAATATCTAACTCGGGAACGGATCTCAGTTATTCACTTGTGTAGCTGTTTTTGCGTGCAAGTAGGGTTTTTTTGCTAAGACCATATCGCTTTGTAGTTTGCATAGTGCTTTTAACTCCGACCTAAAAATTTCCTATAAAACAAATTCAATTCCATGTTGTATTGGACTTGCGTACAAATCAATAGTGTTGGAACAGACCGTGCAGTCTTGAGCATGAATTGTTCAAAATGCCTTTATGTATAAGACATTTTGGACAGTTCTATGCTTCAAACTTTATGGGAACATCTTGGGGAAGTAAGGCCCTTTTCTGTTCAAGCATGACTGTGTCCTAGTGCACAAAGCTAGGTCAGTAAAGGCATGGTTGGGAGAGTTTGGTGTGGAAAACTTTACTGGCCCATGCAGAGCCCTGACCTCAAACCATGTTGAACACCTTTGGGATGAACTAGAATGGAGATTGCGAGCCAGGCATTCACATCCAACTTCAGTACATCACAAATGCTCTTCTGGATGAACGGGCAAAAATTCTCAGACACATTCCAAAATCCTGTGGAAAGTCTTCCCAGAAGAATGGCAGCTGATGTAACTGCAAAGGGGGGACTAACTCCATACTGGTGCCTATGGATTTAGAATGGGATGTCATAAAAGGTCCTGCCGGGACAATAGCCTGGTGTCCCAATATTTTTTGTCCATATAGTCTGTTAGGATGTTACGGCATACATACATTCTTATGAATGTTTTATACATGCATCATGGTACACTGAATGTTCTATGAATGCATTACAAATTTTATTTTGATACCAAGTAAAGAAATAAAAATACAATTTTAATGGCAGATGTCAAGTTTTAGATTAATTTTCTCAAAGTTTTGCCTAAGTCTTTAAGCTAAACAGTTGACATTTAATTCAAGCTGTGGCACGTCTTGAACAGAACCCGTTTTCTGTGACTGTTATGAAGCATTTCTTTCCCAGTTCAGCACTTTTCTCAACTATCTTGCTCTGAAAAAGAATGTGGAAATGGATAATCTGGTGGAAGCCTCTGCCCAGTGGAGCCTAGCCCTTGTCATTAACACTGTCTAATTTTGATGCTGTTCATGGACAGTGGAAGGAAGTTAAATTCTCTGGGTTGAAATCAATTGACAAATTTCTCATAAACATTTCAACTTGATTTGTTTGTGAAATTATCACAAACTTAAAAATATGCCGTTTGATGAAAATCAGTAACAATAGCTGCCAAGTGAGGTTAAATATAGTTCCGGAGCATATCCTAAATGGCCTTTAAGTTTAAGAGTGTATATTTGTGACCCTCCAGCAGAAAACTGTACGGAAGTCGCATGGCAATATTTTTAGACATTTTTTGAGGATTTCTTGTGCTCTTTCATTTGATACCATAATCCTAATTTCTAATTTTTGACCCTAGTGTACAGTTTTGTGCTGGAGGTACAATAGCCTGGTGTCACACAAAACTTTATGCTTCGGTCAAAAATTAGAAATTAGGATTTTGGTATCAAATGAAAAAGCTCAAAAAATATCTAAAAATATGGCCATGCGACTTCCGTATGGTTTTGTGCTGGAGGGTCACATTTTATAAGCATTGTAATATTTATATGAATTTTATTAGACCAAGCACTGGGTTTGCTTAACATATCTCTGAAACAGGTTTAGTCGGAAGTAGCCTTGTCCTGTTAATGAATTTTAGAGATGTTTGGACTGATTTATGAGATCTGCTATGAACGTGAATAAATCCACTTATTGTGGTAACGTCACAGATGTGCGCCTCAGCTTCCTGGTCTTGGTAGCAAAATCCCTGTCATGATAAACTGTAGTGCATTGTTTTAGAAAGACGTGCCAGATACCAGGAAGTGACTAAAAAGACCTTCTGTACAGCTGCTCTATAGTATTTACAGCTGCGATGATGTTCAGAACTCAAACCTTGTGCTTTGGACTTTTGAATGCATGTTGTAAATTGACATGGCCTACTGGGGTTGCATGAAAACTAAAGCTTTGCTCCCTGTTAATGAATCTGATGCTGTTTTTGAGCAACAGACAAATTGGACAGATCATAACATGGACGTGTATAAAATAAAAACTGTGTTCCTCCAGTCCACCAGATATGTCAGGGTTGATTAAGGTTCTTGTCATTATGGACTTGAAAGAGAACAGCTTTTTGTAATGATTTAAAAAAAATATATATATATATTCTGTCTGTTGTGGTGGGTTCGCAATTTTCATATAGGCATTTATTAGTTTAGTTTACTGGTTTGATTGTGGAATAGGAACTGAATGTTATGTTCAAAATTAGTTTCTTTTCAGTGATGTTGATGGTTATACGGGTTCATTATAATAATTATGAACACTTAAATATAATACCACAGCTGCAATAGTTTATTGAACACCTTAAGTTAGAAATGGAATAAAAGCAAAAACTGGATTGTTACACTTGCAATACTTCCACTTGCTTTCGATTACAAACACAAATAATTTTGCTGCCTCAAGAAATGCAAATATAGATACAACTACTGGGCTCTCTACTGAGGTCAGAGCATGGACCGTTTATGAAAGCCTTGAAACCTCTTGTGGTGATTAGCATTAAAATTAGACTATCTAGGTGAGCCTGTCAACCTTGATTAAACAAAGTGCTTTCTGGAATACTGCTACAGAATATATGCTCAGTAAAATGAGGAGAATTTACCAGGCGTTGTTTCTGAGCTGAAGTGGCTTTCATGTATTACTTCAGATGCCTTTGAGTGCTTTCATTGTGCTTAATTTACCGTAAAGAATAAACATATAGTATTGTATGCCTTGTCTGTTTTGACGATCCCTTCCTTTCTAATCACTACAAACTTGTGTTTGTGCCATATATTAGACAAGCAGACGCGGACTGTTTGTGGTATGGCCTTAGGAATTTGTTTTTTTAAAGTTCTTACCCTGACTGACTACACGTTTGCTTCAAACATCCTGCTGCCCTACAGTTGAGGTGTAAACCATTCTGACCTTAGGTTAACAGACTAAACATTTTTGTAGTTCTGATTTACCTTCAGGTTTATTTTCAGAGATGATAAATTAAACATCAAACCATCCACAGAAAGATCCATCACCTGTGTAAAATATTTAACGTTTGTTATAATGAGATTCTGACCTTCCAGTTGGCATTTTACTCTTTCACGTGCATGGAACCAAATAAATTTCCTTATTTATGTAAAATCAGACCTGTAAGTAATGTGTACAGCAGACTGTTAACTAGGTGAGAGCCTTGAGACTAGATTGAGAACCACTGTGATACAGAGTTGGGTCTTGTTCATACAGCTTGATGAATTTATTTGTCAAGTTGGGTGCCAGAGATTTTTTTTCATTTGAAATCAGATCTTTTTTGTAAGATTTACCACAGTGTAAGATTTCCTTTGCTTTTTCAGAATAGTGAAATTGTTAAATAAATCCCATTGCTGCTGAAACTGCTGCTGTTTGTCCTTCACACGCTGTTTCCCCCTGTTTTAGGACTGGGTGACGGCCACGGATATCAGAGTGACCCTTAACAGGCTGAACACCTTTGGAGATGAAGTTTTTAACGACCCTAAAGTTCTCAAGTCCTACTATTACGCCATTTCTGACTTTGCTGTTGGGGGAAGGTAAGACTAGGCTTATCATGCGCACTCCTGCAATTAACTTCGGATTTTAACTCTAATTTTAATAACCAGTTAATCTGATAGTAAGAATCATGAAAATTAGCCATTGCTTTAGCATACTTTTTCTCAGTTACATGCTGATAAATGCCACGTCTTGTGCACATCTGCTGTACTCAAAGTAAGAATTTATTTTTATGTATTTAATTAGAAGTTGATGTGCTGCAGTCCACCCATTCAGTCAAATAAGGGAGGTCTTTCAGTTGTTCCTGAGATAGTAAAAAGTGAAACTCTTATTACTTTCCTGAAACTGACTTGGAATTCAGAAGATGTGTTGCAATGAGCATAATCCATATCATGAATTTATTCGAGTAACACTCATCGATACTAATATTAAATTTGTAAAACTGTTACATGTGGAGTTTGTTCCCTGAAATGGTGTTATGATAGGGTGGTGCTGTTTCCTCACTGCTAGCTCACTCGCGTTGTTCCTCGTATCACCATCTTGTTAGTCATTATTCAAAACGAGCACCTGTCTTGAAGGGCAGCTAGCTGACTGAGTACATATTGTTCCTACTTGTGACCTGTTACATCTGTACACTAACTTAACAGATTTGAATATAATAGTTAAATGACCTGCTCTGATCATGGCATTTCTCCCTTGCTCTAGGTGTAAGTGTAATGGACACGCCAGTGAGTGTGTGAAAAACAGCGTGAACAAACTAGTGTGCAACTGTAAGCACAACACCGAGGGCACCAGTTGCGAGGTGTGTAAGCCCTTCTTTAACAACCGGCCCTGGAGACGAGCCACGGCGGAGAATGCCAACGAGTGTCTGCGTAAGTCCCCCTTATAAACCTCTGAACGGTGATTTAAGAATGAAGGAAAAAATCATGATCGATGCAGCCTTTGCATACTTGTTAGCTGTCTTCCATCCCCTCTGCTATTGGTCCGCGGTCCCCTCTAGCAACCCCCCGTCTATCTGATTGGATGACTCATCTCTTCAGCTAATTGTCATATGTCACTTTACAGAGGCTGTCATATCAAAGGTCTTTTGGGTCAATGTGGCTTCAGAGACAGTGTGGTGGAATAGTTTAGAATATTCTCTAATCTGACAGCTGTGGGCTCCATATAACTGTATTTCTGGTGTCGTGTGCTTCCTACTTTAGTTGCGAGCTGCTTAATTGTAAGACGCCAGATTTCTTTGTCTCGCCTCCTTCAGAGGAGCTTGTTGTGTGTATTAATGTTTAATGCCGATTGGGATTTTTTTTTTATTGATGTATATAGCTTGACCTTTGGTCCAAGGAAGTATCTTAGTATCTCAGATCA
This sequence comes from Isichthys henryi, assembly GCA_026776945.1. Classification (NCBI taxonomy): domain Eukaryota; kingdom Metazoa; phylum Chordata; class Actinopteri; order Osteoglossiformes; family Mormyridae; genus Isichthys; species Isichthys henryi. Next base: position 18,087,208 of record JAODJX010000047.1, on the reverse strand, counting down.
GTTCACATCCTTTAATAATAATTTCCGATGGGTATTTTATAGCAAAAATAGGAAGACCCCTTCGATCTCTGGCCTCTCACTGTCTGTCCTTCGTCCTGATTGGTTGTAATTTACATAGAATGAATTCCTTTGGTTAAATCTTGAACCGAGTGTTTAACCTGGATCTACTTCAACAGAGACACTCGTTCATTCATAGTTTTATTGGTCTTAAACCTGCCTTGAACTCTGGTAATGTAACTGCACTAAATCCCCGTATGTTCACTGTTTATGTATCATTGGAACTTGTTTTAGAAAAATGGTTCTGCATCTTTTGTTCCAGATACTTTTCAAAATTTACGGCACATTTATGTTGTTTTGGTGGTTTGTGTTATGCAATTTTAAAATCAATTTATGGTTTTAACTGAACTTCCCGTTCCCAGCATGCAACTGTCATGGCAAATCCAGCGAATGTTTTTTCGACTCGGAGCTGTACCGGGCCACTGGGCATGGCGGACATTGCCGCAATTGCGCTGACAACACGGATGGGCCGAACTGCGAGCGATGTCAGGACAACTATTACCGGGAGAGTGCCAATGGCTTCTGCTCTCCCTGTAACTGCAACACTGTGGGTAGGTTCATCTCCACGCACATCTATGTTTTCTATATTGCACTCTTATAGTACATGTATAATATGTCTTTTTACATACTTATGATTTTTATTGTTCATAGCTCTGTTGCCTGGGCTAATTATTAATAGGTACAGGAGTTCTGATGCAGAACTGGCACCAATTGTACTGTTGTTTGAATTGTACTTGCGTCATATGGGTCAGATATAAAAATCTTGAACAATGAATATTTAATGTTCATTATTGTGGTTCTGAGTATATAGTATTAAGCGTTAATTTTTCTAAACCTTGCAACTTGGTTATTTGAATTTTAATGTATTTATATTTGGTTATACTGGAACAAAAATCTGTCGTATAAGCATACACCAATCAGCTGTAACACTGAAACCACTGACAGGTGAAGTGAATAACATTCATTATCTCGATATAGTGGCACCTGTCAAGGTGCTGGCATTTTATGATAGGTAACTGAAGAGTCAGTTCCTGAGGTTGATGTGCTGGAAGCAGGAAAAATGGGCAAGTGCAAGGACCTGAGTGACTTTGACAAGGGCCAAATTGTGATAGTTATATGACCAAGTCAGAATCTCCAAAAAGGCAGGTCTTCTGGAGTGTTCCTGGTTTGCAGTGGTCAGTACCCACCAAAAGTGGTCCAAGGAAGACCAAATGGTGAACCAGCGACAAGGTCATGGGCACTCAAGCCTCACTGATGTGCGTTGGTGCTAAGGCTAGCCCATCTGGTCCGATCTCGCAGGAGAGCTACTGTAGCACAAGTTGTTGAAAAAGTTTATGCTGGCTATGATAGAAAGGTATCAGAACACAGTGCATTGCAGCTTGCTGTGTATTGGGCTACGTATCTACAGACTGGTCAGAGTGCCAATGCTGACCCCTGTCTACTGGCAGAAATTGCCTACAATGGGCATGTGAGTGTCAGAACTGGACCATGGAGCAAGTGAAGAAACTGGACGTTTGAGTCATGTTTTCTGCCACATCATGTGGATGACCGGGCACATGTGCGTCATTTACTTGGGGATAAGATGGTACCAGGATGCACTATGGGGAAAAGACAAGCTAGCACAGGCAGTGTGATGCTCTGGGCAATGTTCTGCTGGGAAACCTTGGGTCCTGGCATTCATATGGATGGTATTCCCCGATGGCAGTGCCCTGTTTCAGCAGGATAATGAGACCTGCTACACTGCAAAAATTATTCAGGAATGGTTTGAGGAAAATGACAGAGTTCAAGGTGTTGACTTAGCATCCAAATTGCTCGGATCAGTTCAATTAAACATCTGTGGGATGTGCTAGACAAACAAAACCCCAGAACTTAAACCATTAGCAGCGTTTTCTTTGGTGCCAGATACCTCAGGACACCTTCAGAGATCTTGTGGAGTTTGTGCCTGGACAGGTCAGATCTGTTTTGGTGGCACGAAGTTGACCTACACAATATTAAGCAGGTGGTCTTAATGTTATGGCTAACTAATGTAATATTCAAATAAAATTGCATATCAATACATAGCTAATATTTGGAACATATGCTGAACACATGAAGGCAAGCTTTTGCTGGTTTGCCTAGTTGCCTGTAGTATTTAACTTTCATCTGTCAACCCATAATAACATCTGGTTGTTTTGTAGGCTGTTCTGTCCACCACATGGCTTTATGGATGCCAGACCCCCTCGTTTTGACATCTGCAGATTTAAATGATTTGTAAAATGGCAGAACCTTTGGCCATTCAGGGCTGTAGAGGCTGCTGGGATTGCTGCACTGTGAAGGAGTGGTGTAGCCATGGGGGGCACTTGTGTTGTGTTGTGCTGTGCTGTGCTGTTCTGTTCGCCTGTTTGAAGTGGTTGATTGGAATCATTTGGAAGTAAATTTGAGTGTTTGGGTGCCAGTACGGTTACGTGGGTTGTTGTTGTTTCATTTTTTCTTTTCGGTCGCACAAGTGCTTTAGTCTTTAAAGTCTTTAATAAACAGCACGAGTGTTATCGATAGCTGCGGGTTTCGCGTGAGCGGCGTTTGTCCACATACCTTCGCAACAAACACCCGCGGGGTAATATTATCTAACATCTAACATCAGTAACATTGACTGGGAAAAGGACAGATGCTCCTGAGCTTTGCTCGGTCGCCAGTCGGGGTTGGGAGGACATTTTCCACTATTTTTCCCACTCCGGCATTAGCCTGCTTTGAGAGGGGGTTTTTTTATGGTTTTTCGGCCTCCCAAGAGCAATTTTGCTTTATTTTATTTAAACGTGGTTCAATAGCAAGTTTTTCTCGGGTAAGTCATTGTTAATTTGGTTATTTTAAAAGTTTCATTTCTAAGGTTGTTATCTCTGACTCTATCAGATGCTTTAAAAAGTTCAGTTTTAACGCAAGGCTTAATTTAGAGAGCTAGGTGAACGTAGGTCATAGACGTAGAGAAGGACGTACACAGTTTACAGAGGCGACATCACCTGCAGTGACGGTGTCTAACCACTTTCAGGTGCTTCCAGCTTTAGAGCCGGAAGAGGAGGGAGGCAAGAGAGTCCTTGGGCACTGAGGAGCCGCCTTCCCCCAGGAGGAGAGCGGTTGCGGTAGTAGTGGTTTTGATTATTAGAGGTGTAGGTAGTTATGTGTACACTCGTGATAGAGGGTCCCGTACGGTGTTTTGCCTGCCTGGTACCCAGGTGGGGGACCTTCTGAACCATGTGAACAGGTTTTTGGCCCCAGCCAGGGTGGATCCAGTGGTCATGGTGCATGTTGGCACCAACGACATAGGAAAGGGCAGGAGGGCTGTTCTACAGGATAAATTTATAGAAGTCGCGGATAAGCTTAGAAGCAGAACATCCAGGGTGGTATTCTCTGGAATACTTCCTGTGCCACGTGCAAGTCAGTCTAATTTAGCTGAGATAAGGAGATTAAATGCGTGGCTAAAAGGGTGATGTAGGAAAGAGGGGTTTAGGTTTATGGGGCACTGGAAGACATTCTGGAACAGGTGGGACCTGTTCAAGCCAAACGGGTTGCATCTGAACCAGAGGGGAACCAGTGTATGTGTAGAGTAGATGAGGAATGTTTAAACTAAGGACTGGAAGGCAGGGAGGTTAGGTAAGAATATAGGTGGAAAGAGACGGAAATCCCCAATTAATATTAAAAGTGGGCACTGTAAGAGGCCTACCCCTTGCGGTCTGTATTTAAACGCTAGGAGTATTATAAACAAATTTATGATTTAGAGGCTTTACTTTCATCAGACACTTATGACATTATCGGAATAACAGAAACATGGATGAGTGACAATGATGGAGAGGAATATAATATT
>JAODJX010000047.1:18063755-18083216 GCA_026776945.1 Isichthys henryi | reverse complement strand
TCTCTTCCACAAATGGAAAATAACTAATGATTTCTAAATAAAGCAGGAGTATCTAAGTCTACAGGTTGAGTTAAAAACACTAGACTCGCAAAGAGGAATGTAGAAAGGAAGATTGCATTAGAGGATGAAGATGACATTAAAAGTTTCTTCCAATACTTTAACTCCAAAAGAGCTCTAAAAACTGAAATCACTAATCTGCAGGATAGTAAGGGTCTGATAATTGAAAATAAAATTGATATAGTAAATGACATTAATGATTATTTTACATGGGTGTTCACAATAGAGAACACAAGTAACCTGCCACCATTTAGTACAAATACAGCCTTGTCTATGACCAATATATGTATAACTGAGGCTGATGTGGTATGAAGCCTAGCTAAGCTCAAAATAAATAAATCACAGGCCCCTGATGGCATTTTACCTATAGTTTTAATGAGATGAGGGATGATATTAGCCAACCTTTAACTTCACTGTTTCAGAAATCCTTATCTTACTGGTGTGGTACCTTCTGATTGGAAGCATGCTAATATAACACCCATATTCAAAAAGGAAGATAGAAGCAATCCAGCAAACTATAGGCCAATCAGTTTAACTTGCGTAACTGGCAAAGTAATGGAAGCTATAATCCAAGAGAAAATGGTAGATTACCTGGATGCAAATAACATTATGAAGGATACCCAACATGGATTTAGGAGAGGTAGATCCTGTTTAACGAATTTACTTGAGGTTTTTGAGGAAGCTGCAAGAGAAATTGATCAAAAAAGTCCTACGGCATGATCTACTTAGATTTCCTGAAGGCCTTTGATGTTGTCTCCACAAACAACTCTTGCTTAAGCTCAAAGCTGCAGGGGTTTTAGGAACTGTAGCAGCTTGGATCAAAAACTGGTTTACAGACAGGAACCAGGGAGTAGTTATTAGAGGCACAATTTCACAGTGGGCCTGCGTTCATAGTGGGGTAGCACAGGGTTCAATTTTAGGACCACTATTGTTTCTAATTTACTATGATATTGACACCAGTACATACAGTAAACTGGTTACATTTGCAGACGACACCAAGGTGGGTGGTGTAGCAGATACTAAACTAGCAGCACAGGGGCTACAATGGGATCTTGATTTAATTAGCGACTAGGCTGATACCTGGCACATAAAATTTAACATAGATAAATGTAAGGTAATCCATGCAGGGAGCAGAAATATAAAGTAGATATTTTATGGGATCCACTTAAAGGTAGCTGATTATGAGAAGGACCTGAGTGTGTATGTTGAAGCTTCCATGTCCCACTCTCGGCAGTGTGGGGAAGCAATAAAACAGGCAAATAGAATATTGGGTTACATCTCTAGGTGTGTAGAGTTTTAGTCAAGGGAGGAGATGCTATGATTATACAATTCCTTGGTAAAACCCCACCTAGAATATAGTATGCAGGTTTGGTCACCATACCTTAAGAAGGACATTGCTACCTCGGAAAGGGTGCAACTTAGGGCTATGAGAATGATTCCTGATCTTAGAGGAATGTCTTATGAGGAGAAGTTAGCCGAGCTGAATCTGTTCAGCCTCGATCAAAGTAGACTAAGGCGGGACATGATTGTTGGGTATTTTTCCTCTAAATATACGCTGACCAGTCTCTGAACACAGAACAACACGGACAGCTGCAATGATCTTTTACTTGCTGCCAGGGAAGTCCGGTCTCGACATTGAGGTCTCAGCCTCTCAGCCAGACGCTGCCAACTTCGAAAAAACACTTCCCTTGCAGCTCCTTTTATTGGGGTACACAAACAGGATATGCAAATGACATTTAACAGTATTTATCACCATATATGGGATGGCAATATTCAAGCGACAGTTTCTTCAAAACTGTTATTGCTAAATTAAGATGAAACAACTGCAGGGGGTTGTTTTCAAGCATGGCAACTAACAAAATGACAATAATAATAATGTATATTTCTCTAACAATGATCCAGGTATATAAGATTCTAACAAGTCTGGAAGCTGTTTAGCCAAATGGCTACTTCAATATTAGTTTAAATGCTAGAACTCGTGGACAAAAGTGGAAATTAGCAGCTTGAGAAAACACTTCTTTACACAGCGTGTAGTAAGAGTATGGAATAACCTTCTTGTTCATGTAGTGCAAGCTAAAACCCTGGGCTCCTTTACATTCAGAGCTAGATAAGATTCTAACAACTCTGAGCTGTTAGTTAAGTTCTCCCCAAGCGAGTCTGATGTGCCGAGTGGCCTGTTCTCATTTTGTAAATTTCGTATGTTCTCGTTCTTATTCATGTACATCATAAAGAGTAACGACACAAACACGATACTCTGTAGTGCTCCACTAATTAAGTGCAGGCTTCTTCCTCCTCAAAGGGCACATTAGCCTTTTGGGTATTTGTACAATGAGTGCCATAGTCGCATGTTTAAGGAATTCCAGAAGATTAGAAGAACATGTCTTTCCTTTTCGTGTGCCTTAACTGTTAGTGCTGGATTAAGTAATTTTATATTCGGGCTTCTAGCATGTGTTCATCCTGTTTATCCTGTTTTCCCCAGCTAGTCTAAATATCTAAACACTCAGCTCTCTAGGGCTTGTGTGACCCTCCGGTTCTGGTGTAAACTCTTCAGCTTGGACAGAATCATCTGTCCTAGAAACAAATCCCCGCTGTCTTACCTCCGGATTTTAGTTGCACCATTAATGTACTGACTCCTAGTCTTCACATGCATCAGAATTTGAGGAAGCTGTCGTGACTGCCGCCATTGGTGTGTTTTACAGAGTAGCCAGTCTTCCCTCACCTTCGTCACATCACAGTAGCTTCCCCTTCCTACTTGCTCAGGGATATTTCCAGCCTGGACATAGGGCTGCACAATTAATCGCAAAAAAAAAAAACGCAATCTTGATTCATACCTCTGATCTCATCTGAATTCAAAAAATGGCCGCATATTACTGGGCTGGTAGATGTGTTAAGATCAGGCCTTTCCTTTCTTTTATTTCTGTATATGGACATTATGGCGCAATGGGCTTAAGTTTCAGTAAAACATTGTTACTTTGTCATAGGCTATTTTAAATATTATTCCTTTTCAAGATTATCTAGTGTATATTTAAAAATCAGTTTATAGTTTACCTCCACTGCTTTTTCATTAGTGCAGCATGCGTTTTATAAATACCCCAATATTTATTAATATTTATTATGTCGTTCAGCTTACAAAGCATCAAAAGCTAGCTCAGGCTACGTTGCTCCACTATAGTGTTAGTGCGCCTGTGATTTTAGCCTCTTGTGTACAGTCTTGCCTGTTTTGGCCTAAGGCGTTTTTCCTTAAGACATTCTCATGTTTATTAGCTGGTATTGCACTTATTTCATCAGCAATAACTCTTTCATAAGCCATGATTAGTGACGAACCCGTCTGTGCTCTTTGAATGTGAGTTTTTCATTCAGGAGCAGCGATATTTCACTGTCGATGGTGAATAAGGGGCTGTAGATCAGGACCTCGCATTTATGAGTAACACTGTCAAATCCCTCTCTATTCCAGGCTCACTCAGCACGCAGTGTGACAACAGTGGACGCTGCAGCTGCAAGACGGGCGTGTTTGGAGACAAGTGTGACCGGTGCCTGCCTGGCTTTCACAGCCTCACAGAGGCGGGCTGCAGGTGAAGTCTCTTCCCGCTGCGTTTGTCTCTTTTTTTTTTTTTGTGCTTTTTTGGGACATGTAGCACTAAAGCTCCTCTCCCCACTGCAGGCCCTGTTCCTGTAACTCCTATGGCAGCACCCAGGAGTGCGACATCTCCACAGGCCGCTGCCAGTGTAAAGAGAATGTCGAGGGCTTCAACTGTGATAGGTACGGCATCACAATCAAGCCACTCTTATAATCATCCAGCTAGTCTTGTTATTCCATTGTCTGAACTTTCCAGGAAGTTGAGTCAATTTCAAGAGGCAACTGCTTTCATATTTGCCACTTTGAATATGCGGTTTTGTGAGAATAATAAGAGTTACCAAAATGTCATCTGCTTCACCATATTTCATGCATATCTTTGACCAAAGTGTGGCACACATGGCTGTAGATAGTCATTTGGCCTGGCGTTCCTGGCTGAAGGAGAAAATAGCACTTAGTCTTCGTCCCCAGCTGGGAATGGGCAGCTTTGCCTTGTATGGGTTTCTGTGAGCAGAGGAGAATCCAACCACACAAGCTCAGGCTACTATTGTCTGGTGACCCTGTAAATTTGCTCCCGATGCCAGCCAAATGGGCTCCCATGCAAACAGGGACCTTGTCTCCTCACCAGAAGTGAACAGACACTGAGTGGAGCCGCTCAGTAAGGAAACAGATTGAAATTTCTAATATTAGCACTGGGATGCGTGTGTCGTAAAGAGAGTTGGATTAGCTGTCTTGTTTGCAGGGCTCCAGCACAGGTTTGGGAAGCTTAAAAAGTGTAGAATCATCTGGCCGACGTATAATCCAGATGTATAATTTTATTTTCAGATCTATGTTGGTGCTGTGAAGCTTAATGTCAAAGAATATATTTTATGAAAAATAAATATTGGCTAATAGTTAAGGGTCTAGTAAGTTCTATTACGCCATCTTAAGACTTCCTGTGTATAGTGTAACAGCACAGCCATTTGCTGTAATGCTGTCCTGTAGATGGATTTGTCTGCACTAATGACCATAGCATGTGGTCCCAGCATGTTTTTGCCGACATGCAGTCTTTGTTCAAACTTTCATATGTTCCAGGTCCCAGAGTGAAACTCTGGACCATAATTTTAATTTAGTTCTACGCTTAGACTTTTAAACTACTGTTGTATCTTAGGATGTCACTCATCGAGTGTTTAAAGTATCCAGTTTTATTGTGATGAATACCTTAATTGGTTTTATTTAGTATATGAGTGAACTAGAGTAAATTCCCTAATAAATTAAGGCATCGACTTTTTCCAAGAGTCAGTATTTTGAAGGGTTACTTTAGATTTGAACTGAACCAAGCATAATGAATGAACAAGTGAGTTGGGATGTGTTGGCAGTGGGGGTGTGCAAAAATATTTTTTGCATTTCATTGTTTTTAAAAATTTGTCCGATTTGATATTGAATTGTAAAATTTAGCTCAAAAACAGTGTGTAGAGAACTTCATGAAATGGGTTTCTATGGCCGAGCAGCTGTATCCAAGCCTTACATCACCAAATGCAATGCAAAGCGTCAGATGCAGTGGTGTAAAGCACGCCACCACTGGACTCTAGAGCAGTGGAGACGTGTTCTCTAGAGTGATTAATCACACTTCTCTGTCTGGCAATCTGATGGATGAGTCTGGATTTGGCAGTTGCCAGGAGAACGGTACTTGCCTGACTGAATTGTGCCAAGTGTAAAGTTTGGTGGAGGGGGGATTATGATGTGGGGTTGTTTTCCATGGGTTGAACTTAGTTCCAGTGAAAGGTACTCTTAATTGTGCAGCATTCAAAGCCATTTTGGACTATTTAATGTTCCCAACTTTGTGGGAACAGTTTGGGGATGGCCCCTTCCTGTTCCAACATAACTGTGCACCAGTGCACAAAGCAAGGTTTATAAGGACATGGATGAGCGAGTCTGGTGTGGAGAAACTTGACTGGCCTGCACAGAGTCCTGACCTCAACCCAATAGGGCACCTTTCGAATGAAATAGAGCAGAGACTGCAAGCCAGGCCTTCTCATCCAACAGTAGTGCCTGACCACACAAATAGTGACCTCACAGACAGACTGGGACATATTTGAACGCCAAGAGCTGAAAATATTCACAGGAACGGTACTGGACTATATCAAATTCTGCATCGGAAATGTGACTGTGGGGAAAACCCGAATGTTTTTGTCCAAAGCTAAACCCTGGATGACCAGCCAGTTCCGTACACTCCTCAGAGCCTGCGATGCTGCTTTCAGGTCAGGTGACAGAGCTCTGTACAGGGCTGCCTGAGCCACTCTGAAAAGTGGAATTAAAAAAGCCAAGATGGACCATAAGAGGAGCATAGAGTCCCACCTGGCCAGGCAAAATACACGGGAGATGTGGCAGGAAATACAAAGCATTACAAACTACAGAGGCTGTGATGCAACAACTGGAGATCTGAGTGCGCCGCTAGCAGATGAACTAAACTGCTTCTTTTCTCGCTTTGAATCATCACAACAGCAGCACTCACCTTCTCCAGCCCTGCTCCCACCCCCATCGGGTTCCTATACCACTCACTGTAAAGGAGCACGATGTCAGACGGATGCTCCAAGCAGTGAACCCCAAGAAGGCTGCCGGCCCAGATGGTGTCGCTGGTAGAGCGCGCAGAGCGTGTGCCCACCAGCTCACCCTCATCGTCACCAAAATCTTCAGCCTCTCCCTAGCCCAGGCAGTCATTCCGTCCTGCCTAAAATCAGCCACAATCATACCATTGCCGAACATGTCTCCCATCACCAGCCTAAACAACTATCGCCCTGTGGCCCTCCAGCACATCAAGGATTATCTCCCCCAAGACTTCGATCCCTACCAGTTCGCATATCGTGCAAACAGATCCACAGAAGATGCCATCGCCGTAGCTCTCCACTCTGTGCTGAACTGGCTCCAGACTGTGAGACTCGGCCCCCACCTCTCCTCCGTTCGCACACTGAACACCGGATCCCCACAAGGCTGTGTGCTGAGTCCCCTCCTGTATTGTCTCTGTACTCATGACTGTAGTCCGACCCACAGCAAGAACCTCATCATCAAGTTCGCTGACGACACCACAGTGATCGGACTCATCTCAAAGGGAGACAAGGCAGCTTACAGGGAGGAGGTCCTGAAGTTGGCAGCCTGGTGTTCAAACAATCTCACTCTAAACACCAAGAAAACCAAGGAGATCATAATAGACTTCAGGAGGCACAGCACCAACTTAGCCCCCCTCTACATCAACGGCGAGTGTGTGGAGAGGGTCCATACCTTCCGGTTTCTCAGGATCATTATCTCCGCTGACATGTCCTGGACAGACAACATCACAGCAGTTACCAAGAAGGCCCAGCAGTGGTTACACTTCCTGAGGGTCCTCAGGAAGCACAACCTGGACTCCAACCTGCCACTGACCTTCTACCGCTCGTCCTTCGAGAGCCTGCTGACGTACTGTATCACAGTATGGTACAGCAGCTGCACCATGGCAGACCGGGAGAGGCTCCAGAGAGTAGTAAAGGCAGCACAGAAGATCATCGGCTACCCTCTCCCAGCCTGCTACTGACCTACTACTGCTCGTCCTTCGAGAGCCTGCTGACGTGCTGTATCACAGTATGATACAACAGCTGCATCATGGCAGACAGGGAGAGGCTCCAGAGAGTAATAAAGGCAGCACAGAAGATCATCGGCTGCCCTCTCCCCTCCCTGATGGATATTTACACCTCCCGCTGCCTCAGCAGAGCAAAAACATCACCAACGACAGCCCCCACCCTGGCTCTGATCTGTCTGACCTGCTGCCCTCAGGGAGGCGCTACAGGTGCATCACAGCAAGGACAAACAAACTCATGAACAGTTTTTTCCCAAAAGCCATAACCACTCTAAACTCACACATGCACTGACTACACAGTCCAACCCCCCAATCCTTGGTCTTCCTTCTATCCATCAACTGCGCAACATCCAGTATCTAAATGGTACTGATAACTGTGCAATATCCGTATCCTGTGCAATATCATTGCTCTGTGTCCAGCATCCACTACTCACTGCACATGATTATCATTACCATGTAATACCTAAATAATGTGCAATAACCCACACTGCATATCGCACTGTATATTCATATATTTGAAAAACCCGATTTAGTTATTTATTTTTCCATATCTATATAGTGTGGCAGAACTTTTTGCACTGTTTTTTTGTCGTTCTACATACATGTTTGCACTGAAGGAGCTGCACTTAATATCACTTAATAGTGACAATAAAAGGCATTGTATTCTATTCTAAATGCTCTCCTGGAAGAATGCTCAAAAATTCCCATAAACACACTCCTAAGCCTTGTGGACAGCCTTCCCAGAAGAGTTGAAGCTGTCAATGCTGCAAAGGGTGGGCCAACTCCATATTAAAACCTATGTATTAAGAATGGGGTTAAAGTTCATGTGTGTGTAAAGGCAAAAATATGTGTCTGCATGGCCCATTGCAATGACAGTGTATTTGACATGTCTTTAGAAGATTAGGCAAGAGATGAACACTAACTTCCGATAGTACTTGCATCATCAAAGCCATTGAAGATGAAAATCTAATCCAGTTCAAATGTCTTGTGCCTTTAGGTGCAAGCCGGGATTCTTTAACCTGGATCCGCTGAACCCCCAGGGATGCACCCCCTGTTTCTGCTTCCGGCACTCATCCGTGTGCAACAAGGCAGAAGGCTACAGCATACACCTTGTGTCCTCCACCTTTGACAGAAGTGAGCCGACCTCTTTAGCCAGTCACCACCACTAAATTTTATTCGTTTTTATAGGAAGTGACAGATTTTGTTTCAGGGGGTAAAAACTGCAATCCAGTCAGTTATTTAGATTCTCATCTGGTATCTTGATGATATGGGGAAAAAAATGTTTCTGCTTATGGAACCATTAGGCAGTTCCATATGGAGGGCAGGGTACCGATGCCCAAAAACATGGAATGTAGGTTACTTGGTGATTGTTAATGACTACTGCTGACTTTGGCCCCTAAGGGAGTCGCACTGTGTTGACGCTACTCTTGGTGAGCAAAGGAAAGCCGTCTCACTCAACTGACTGACAAGTCTTGCTGGGTGTCATGAACACTTCTTGGTGGCAATATTACGATGTCACTTTCCGTGGCGATGTTAGACTTTTATTATCGTTTTGATGCGACTTACCGCTCGAGAGGCACATAAATAGCTGTTAATAATTACTGTTCATTTCTCAGCAGTTGCTTAGGTCTCGCTGTTAGTGTTCTGGCTTGTACCTTAATGCTCAGATATCCAGATCCTTGAGGTATCCTGCCTCAACGTAACATATCCATGAAACGTAATGAAGTTCGGCGGTCTCAGTAGCTCCCAAACGTGTCCTGACAACTTCTTCTGTAATAGTCAGAGGTCTCTTGCAGCCATACTACCATGATTATGGTTAATCAGGCATGCCCGGCATTTTTAGACATGAAACAAAGTGAGGCGGGATATTAAGTCTTTCCTGAGGGGAATTTTTCATTGTTGCCAGCTCTCCGTGCTGTAAATTTAGACTAGAGCTGTCGCCGTTGATTATATGAATAATTGAGTAATTGAGATTCATTTTATGGTTGATCACGTAATTCGTTTATGTATAATATATACACAGGTAAAATATAATATTTATACATTATTATAATTAGCAAGAGGCAAGAACCAACCCTTGAAGGGGTGCCAGGCCCTCACTCTGTCCTGCATACGGTCAATTTAGGCGCCTCAGTTCACTTAAGTGGCATGTTTTTGCACTGTGAGAGCAAACTGGGTGAATAAGAAGTTTTTTTTTTTTTTTTTGCATATTGGAACACTGCTGTTTCAGACCAATTTTATGCAAACAGGATGTGCCACTGAACTAGCTGGTGAAGGAATGGTTTATGTGAACAGAGTCAAATGAACTGTGTCCCATAAAGAGTCATTTCTCCCATCCTGACAGTTTTCGGAATGTCTGCATTTTCTTTCACTTAATGCTTCCACACATCTGAGGCTTTTGCTCTTTATTTGGACTCTCATCCGCAATGTGCCGACTTCCTTACGCTGCATTGCTGTCATTTGGAAGGCAAATTTTAATCAATGCTCTCTTAATCTAGAAACGGTGACAGCTCTAAATGAAACATTTCTGAAAATTAATCATTAAAGTTAACTTTTTTTCGTTTTTTTGAAATATGGACAGTAAAAGAACGACCTTTGTATGCACATATACATCAGATTACATAGAAAAATAATTTTGGTAGAAATTTGACAAATTGAACCAGTTTATTGGGAGCCTCAGTTTTTAAATTTTATGGTGTGTTGTCCTGTGAATAAACGTGGGCACAGTTTAAATCTTGTGTGTGCATCACAGAATTCTGTATTCAGATAACTAAAGCATGTTACTGATAAGTTTAACTACAAAGAAATCTTGGAATTCTGATATGAGGCTTGAAGATACGAGGCTTCACAACCTATGGCTGATGGCTTTACAGTGTGCTGCTGTTAGCTGAACTTTAGTGCACTTTCATTAAACCGGAAGGCAACTAGCAGTGTCATTCCATTGTAATCCGCTATTGCTTTAATATACAATATAATGGATTTTTATTTGAAGCATTACGGTTTGCTATAACAACAGCATATAACATTAAAGATATGTAATGTTTTAGAAGATCATGGTCATCCTACATATGGGAGTGAAAAAACATCTCACTCTACTGACAAATTATGCTACTGCAGAAATTCCTCTAACGGTGGAATTCAGATAGGTTGGTGGTATTGTACAAAATGTTAATAAATCGTTTAGTGTTGGATTTACAATTATTATTTTGGGATGTACAGTTATTTACCTGCTTTTCACCATTTGCTCCATAAACCAAACTTGGAGAAGTGCACTAATTGAACTCAATAAGCTTGTCTTTAATGCATTCCTTTTCTGAAGATAAAAGGCTTCTACAGTGCTTTTCCTTTGCCCTTATCATAAGGCTGGTGCCTTATTGAGTATGCCCCTATTACATTTTGATCTTAAAATTTTTTTTGAACTTCACTCCAAGTGGTTTAATCATACGTGCTTGTCAGACAATTTTATTGTATTTAAGCTCTTCGCTAACTGATCGTGTTTTCTGGGAAGCCATAAAGGCGATATAAGAGGATATGAAGTCAAATGTATATCTGAAATAAGGGATTCCTCATGAATTGCTGCTCCCCGATAGGAGTACCCTGCCCTCTTGTTGTCAACGTGACATTTTTGTGACAAAAAATGGCTTAATTTCCTGCAGTAAGATGCTGGTTTTTAAGTGTAATTAGTACAAGTGTGATATACCTAAATTATGCTAATAAAGGAGGTTAATTTGGAAATGTTAAAGGAACAACAAAAATAGTATATCAGACCTACTAAGAGTTTTCTTGATTTTTTTTCTTGCATGAGTTTTGCCTGTGGAGGCATCACTGCACTGTATTCCAGTCAGTCCGAACAACGTAGCCGGAGTTTCTAGCTTATTTCGCTCATTCATTATGGATTCTGTCCATTGTGCTACAGTATTAATGTTTCTTATGTCAGCAATTTAGTTTGAATTAAAAAATTCATTAGTGTGAAATTGAAGGTGATTTTCTGCTTCAGTTGGAACTGGGCCATACTGTATTCTAGTTGTATTCAGTATTCCCAAAACATGTATTTCAGTTTGTGTTGATTCTGGTAAAATCCATGTTAAAGTCCTGCTATTTGGTTCATAATCTTTATTTTTATTATTAATTATCATCCTGCACTATACTCTAGTTTCACTTTGTTATTCATCTTCTGCTGTGATTATTAACTTTGTCTCAGCAGTTAAAATGAATAAATAACTTAAATATATAGATCCGGGCCGGTATGTAATGTTGTGCCTCTATCTGGCCCAGGCAATGAGGAATGGACTGGCCAGCGGCGTGACGGCTCCGGGCTCCCGGTCCAGTGGTCCTCCAGCAGGAAGGAGATCTCCCTCATGTCCGACGACTACTTCCCCATATACTTTGTGGCTCCAGGTATGAAACCTACTGAATCTTCTGTGCATTCTGTAGAACATTTGCATTCATTTCTAATGTACGATAGCAGTATGCTTCTGTTTGCTGCTTTTTGTTAAAGGTGCATTTCACCCACGGTCTGAGATGTTCTGCTGCAAACATCTTCCATCAGTGACGCTGTCTCTGTGAATTTTGTTCCAACAGCAAAATTCCTGGGCGACCAGCACCTGAGCTATGGGCAGAACCTCACATTCAGTTTCCGGGTGGATCGACGGGACTCGCGCATGTCTGCTGAAGATGTGGTACTTGAGGGGGCAGGCCTGCGTGTGGCCGTCCCCCTCATTGCCCAGGGAAACGCCTACCCCAACGAGAATCCGCAGACATACGTTTTAAGGTATTAATGAACCGCTATGATGCTAAGTCTCAGTGTTAAATGGGAGACTGCTAAATGGAAGGGAAGACGCTTAGGTTATGTCTTAAATCGAATGTGAAACAAATGCAAGACAAAAACATCTGCGGAGTCTTCAGAAATATGCAAGGCTATCTGCATTCAAAATGTGATTTGTGTAGTATTCTGTTCATGGGACTTTTGTTTGCCAGCCTTATTGGGGAACTTCACTCATTGTAAGAGTGTCTGATGATCTCCATGTACCTTTGCAGGCTACGTGACGCCTCCGACTACCCCTGGAAACCCATTCTCACCTACTCAGACTTCCAGAAGCTGCTCTACAACTTGACCTCGATTAAGATCCGTGGCACCTACAGTGAAAAAAGTGTGCTCATGCTCACGTCGTTAAGCATTCCTGAGGGATCTGTAGAACGTTTCATTAGTCTAACCATATAATTTTGAAGGATCATCCTCGTTTTTCAAAGTGTAGATGCTTGCTAGAATGCATCTACATTTGTTAAGCATTAGGAATTGTCATTATAATTGGTTTTAAGATTTGGAGTTTATCAGTGAAGTTAAATTCTGTGTGAGTTGCGTAATTCTTGCGTAATTTATATCTAGATGTGAACTTCTTTGAAAAAACGACAGTCTTTTAGTGTGCTAAGGAATCTTAAAGCATATGATGTAGGACCTGCTTTAGATTTTCTCTAGGGACCCTCAGACAGTCCAGATTTCTGCATTCATAATTGTTACTGATTTTGTATAATACAAAAGAGAGCCTGATTTAAGCACAATACAGAGTTTTTTAAATTATCATTTGATTTATTAAAGGAATTAATTTCTCTAGCACCAAGATCACCCTTGTGCAAGTAACTGCCCTCTAAATGTGATACTTGGTTGTTCCACCTTTAGCAGCAACAACTGCAAACCAGTGCTTTCGGTATCACTGTGGAGGAACTTTGGCCGTCTTTTTCACAAAATAGTTTCAATTCAGCCACATCGCCACAGAGTCAGCATGTTGACTTGGCCACTCCAAAACCTTAAGTTTGTTTTGTGGACCTGCTCTTGTGCTGTGGATCGTTGTCTTGCTGCATGACCCAGTTGTGCTTGATCCTCAGATCAGACTGATGACTAGACATTCTCCTTCAGCGGTTTCTGGTAGACGGCTGAATTCATGTGTCCCTCAGTTATGACAGGTCACCCAGGCCCTGAAGCAGCAAAGCCTCCCTGCACCATCACACTACCTCCACCGTCTTTAAGCTAAATTTAGCAGGACCCTTGTCTTCCAAAAAGTTCCACTTTTGACTCACCATCCACAGCACATTCTCCCGAAAGTGTTGGGTTTGTTTTGGCAAGTGTTAGATGAACCTTCTTGTTCTCGTTAAACAGGGGGTTTTACAGTGCATCTCTCTCATGGACACAGTTTCTTTCCAATGGCGGAACCATAAACACAGACTTTAACTGACCTGTGAAAGGCCTACAGTTCCTTAGATGCTCGTCTGAGGTCCGCTGTGACGTCCCTGATGAGTTTTCTATGCCTTCTTGGAGTTATTCTGCTAGGCTTAGTCACTACTGGCCAGATCTGCCACTCTTCTAAGTTTTCTCCATCTGGAGGTGATGGCTGTCGAAGTGTTTTACTGAGTGCTTTGTACCCCTTTCCTGACCAACTTTCCTTTTCATGTCTTTCATGTGGCATTTCTTTTGATCAAGGTGTGGTGTGCTGTTTGAGACCTTTAAGCCAGCTTTACATTTCTGGAAAGGTTTTAAGTTATGTTTGCAAGTGTGTGTCTAGTGTAATTTAACCCGTTATTTAAATTTGGTTCATTGGTTCATTGAGTGGCTATGGAGCAATCACTTTTCACCAGGGTGATAAGTGTTGGATTAAATTGTCGTGTTTACTCAGGTTGTCATTTGTACTATACTAAATAGTTTGAACATCATAAATGATTAAGTGTTACTAAGCAAAAATAGAGGGAATCAGAAACAGAGGAGGAATTCCTTCACAAGACTATACTAAACTTGTCCAGTTTATGGGAGCTTGATACGTTATGGAAAATTCCACATGTTAATAAGCTGAATTCTTCTTCAGGTGCTGGGCATCTGGATAATGTGTCCCTCATGACTGCCCGCAAGGGTCCCGGCACACCCGCGCCCTGGGTGGAGCAGTGCACCTGCCCCCAGGGCTACACGGGCCAGTTCTGTGAGCGGTGTGCCCTGGGGTACCGCAGGACCCAGCCTGAGCTGGGGCCTTTCAGCTCCTGTGAGCTTTGCAACTGCCACGGCCACAGCGAATCCTGTGATCCAGAGACAGGTCAGTGTCTCGAAGTAATTTTTTGACAAACACTGTTAAATAAACCTTATTTCCTTACAATAGCCCTTTAAATAAATATAGTAAACATATGATAAAAAGTTATAAATGTGGTATATGTTGGAAAACAATTAATAGTTAACAACTGGTGTAACAGATCCTGCATGTACTGTATGAACCTGATGGGTTTCACACTTTTGAAGAGTGAAATTTTCAAAAGTTTGTATGTCTTTGCATGGCTCATACTGCCCTCTAGTGGCAGAAAATATAATTTACATTTTTGTCACAGGGATGTGTGATTGCAAGGACCACACTGCTGGTTCCAGTTGTGAGAAGTGCAGTGATGGTTACTACGGCGATGCTACTCTGGGAACTGCCTCTGATTGCAAGCCTTGCCCCTGTCCTGGAGGCTCATCCTGTGCAGTGGTACTTCATACCATGGAAGTGGTTTGTACCAACTGCCCTACGGGGACAGCAGGTATAAATTTAAAGAGCAGCCAGACCATATGTTATAATAAATCCACCCTGGGGGATAAAGAATTATGATTTTCACTGTTTAACATCTGAGTTTAAGTATTTTTGAGTGCCCAGGGCACTATGTAGCACGCAGTAGCGAGTAGCCTTGTGTGATGATCCTTCCCAGGGAAGAAGTGCGAGCTCTGCGACGACGGCTATTTCGGGGACCCCCTGGGGACAAGTGGCCCTGTGAGGGTGTGCAGGGAGTGCACATGTAGCAACAACATCGACCCCAATGCCGTGGGCAACTGCAACCGCGACACTGGCGAGTGTCTCAAGTGCATCTACAACACCAATGGCTTCTTCTGCGACCGCTGCAGGGACGGTTTCTATGGAAATGCTCTGGCCATCAACCCTGCCGAGAAGTGCAAGGGTGAGAGTGACACTCCATTCTACACATTATGATATCTTGTCCACCATACATTCCGTAAATGCAAATGGTCAGACAAAATGGATTCACAAAGTTTTAAATGACAGATACTTTATTGATCCCATTAGAAATTGAAAAGTGTAATAATGGCAAACTGGGCCATAAAAAATAAATGACAGATAACCAAAAACTACAATGCAGATAAATGTACAGCAACAAACAGCATGTAGTCTGATAAATGAGGTCAGGAGAGGGACTCCCCGCAGAGTCAGATGGCAGCTGGACGAGCCGCACATAGTGTCCCAGAGATCAGCCAATGTGCTGCTCTTTTGTTTGGGCAGGGAAATGGTCTTAATTGTGTTTATTAGACATGGAATACATATGGTTGTGGGACTGGGCCACTGCTACCACAGATGCTTTCTAGTTAACATAACTCAGTGCAAAAAGTCTTTGAAGGATCTTTTACAGGTTTTGCAGGTACAATGTCTGGGTGATGAACTGGAACTGAGCAAATTTTGAGATGGATCGGCCCAAAACTGAAGAAGTGCTAATACAGAATAGGGCAGTTTTGACACTTGGTCTTGTTTGTGGGATTAACTCTTTTTATTGAGAAAAATTATTTGAAGGGTGAAAGCAGAAGACATTGTATCTTGTGATTGTGATAGGTAGCAGTAACAGAAGAAAATCTCAGTAGGGTTGGTATGTGTCTGTATGACATTGTAGTTAGTTATACCAGCAGAACCCTGGATAGGCCTGGGGTTTTTCTTGGGCACACATTGTACTGGGAGACATAACAATTTGAGGAAATAAACTTACTATCATAAAACGCATAGCACATCATTCCTTTAGGCAGGCAGACAACCAAAAGCTGAGCACAACTTAATTTGACGGCCTGAAATAAGAAATTGAGAGCATGAAAAAAGTAAATTGTAAGCACATTTTAGGGATTTCATGAGCTACATTTAGTGTTTTGTGGGATTCATGGGTACATTGTGCCCATGAAATTTAATAATATTGTGTTAGTTTTTACTATTAAGTAACAGAAACTGTTGGTCATAGCGCAAATGAGAAATAAATATAAGTATTTAAACATATAAAGAGTATAATTAATATAAATGTACTTTTAAAATATAGACACTAAGACAAATTTAGCTACTTAATTGTGAGGGAAAGGGCGTGTAAGTGGAATGTATGATGAATGGATAGGTTTAGTAACTAGGAATCTGGGCATTCAGGTAAAAACACATTTATTGACATTCATATTACCAGATGATCCATCCAGTACTTCTAGAAATTAGAAATTTGTAGGGATTAGATGGGGGGAGGGGTGACAGAACTGTCCAGGGATTAGTGCTGTTAATCTGACAATATCCTTTCTAGTAAAATGATGATAATGACATGGAAAAGCACGTTCTGTTCTGTGGCTTGTAGATGTCTGACTGTAACGAAAGGTCACATCATTCATTTCTGTGCATTATGTGAAGCTGACTAAGCTGTTGGATTTTCAGACTGTCCAGCCAAGTCTGAATAATGGTTAGTACCACCGCTTTTGTGAATATAGTGGGTAGATTCTGATTACTCTGCTCCCTCCCCCCAGCCTGCAACTGCTCTCCTTTTGGCACGGTGAACAAGGGAACCAGCTGCTCACAGACCACTGGTCAGTGCCTATGTCTGCCCCATGTAGCAAACAGGGACTGCAGCGCCTGCAATCCGGGCTATTTCAACCTGCACAGCGGCCTTGGCTGCCAGCGGTGAGCTTCTCAGTTTTACCTGCAGTGTAGAGAGCTGTGTCTTTATAATGGATCACTATCACAATTTCCTTGACTACTCTATTCTAGTTATGTATCTTAAAGCCTAAAATTGTCTCTACAGGTGCGACTGCAGTGCAGTTGGTTCCACGAACGGCCACTGTCACGTAATCAGTGGTCAGTGTGAGTGCCAGCCAGGTGTGACGGGTCAGCACTGCGACCACTGCGAGGTCAATTTCTTTGGCTTCGGGCCATCTGGCTGTAAACGTAAGATGTTCTTTTCATCTGCTGCTTTTTCCAATTGCCAGTAGCATGTCGTGTGAAACTACAAAATAGGTCCATTTTCCTAGAAAAATCCTATGTAACACAGCCATTGATCATGGTTCTGTAATGAGGTATTAAGGAATGTAAGACGTGTTAGGAATCTGTCTCGTCTCTGACACCACCTCTCTCCCCATTTGCAATGTAGCCTGTGACTGTGACCCAGAGGGCTCCCAGTCAGCCCAGTGTGAGGAGGGTGGACACTGCATCTGCCGGCCTGGTTTTGTTGGTGTTCGCTGTGACATGTGTGAAGAGAACTACTTCTACAACCGTTCTCGGCCCGGCTGCCAGCAGTGCCCCTCCTGCTACACCCTCGTGAGAGACAAGGTGAGTTAATGCTGCGTAGAGGGAGCTTGGGAATTGATCCCAATCCGCACCTTCACGACTCACAGCCTTTCGGCTTTTCGTTCTAGGTGCACCAGCAAAGACAGAAGATGCAGGAACTGCAGGATCTCATTGACAACCTGAGTAGCAGTCAGGGGACCGTCAGCGACAAGGCCTTTGAAGAGCGTCTGCGGGAGGCGGAAAAGGCAATTATGGACCTGCTGTTGGAGGCGCAAAACAGCAAAGGTGTGGACTGCTGGAATAAAGGCTAAAATATTTAAATGGTGCCAATATTTTAAAAAATAAGTAAATAAATCAGTTTCCCTCCTTTTTGCTGGTTATCTTCCTAATTGACGTGGTAGCAAACTATACTGCAACAAGTCTGAAATTCTGGAAGCTTACCTGCTCGGCTTGCTAATAGGAAATGTTAGCATGTCCCAAATTTTTCATCCATTCCAGATGTTGACAAGGAGCTCCTGGAGCGATTGGCTCACATCAACAGCACCTTAGTCACCCAGTCGAAGCGTCTCCATAACATACGTGACACTGTGGACCAAACGAGCACACTGGCAGACAAGTCTCGAACCCGTGTCCAAAGCACAAACAACCTGATCAACCGGGCCCGCGATGAGCTCCAGAAGGCCAAGGATGCCATAAATAAAGTGGTGAGGAGCTCGAACAGTTATTGTCTATAAGTCACTAGTAAATAAGACACTCCAGTGTCTTCTGTTAAATGCGTCACCATTGAAGAGGCAAATGTGTATAGTTAATTTTCTTTGTAGGATATAAATGTACCAACAAACACTGGGGATCCAAACAACATGACTCTTCTAGCAGAGGAAGCTCGGAAACTGGCTGAGAAGTAAGAACTACGTTTGACGTTTGAGTTATTAATGGTGTCGTTAATTGGTGTTTACATGTACTTTTACTATCCTTAGAATGGTAGTGATAATTGATTTTCTACACATTTCCGATTAGACACAAGATTGATGCAGATCAGATACATAAAATCGCCAAGGATGCCAATAGCACGTCAGCTAAGGCCCTGGAACTGTTGAAGAAGACTTTGGACGGGGAGAACAAGACGAGCAGTGACATCGAGGATCTCAACAAGAAGTATAAAATATGGCACTTTTTTTCTTATTAACTGTTAGAAGGAACAACGAATCTTACGGGTGTGTGGTGCTTGCAGGTTTAATGAGGCTAAAGACTTGGCACGGAACTTGGAAAAGCAAGCAAGCAAGGTGGACGCTGAAGCTGAAGAGGCTGGCAGCAAGGCCTTACGCATCTATGCAAACCTAACTGGGCACCCAGGTCTCGACACCAAATCGCTTGAGGTTAGCAGGAACCACTAGCCTAAACATGCTAGAGGAAATATGACGTAATACGAAAATACAGTTGTATGCACAGGATAGGGCACTCCTTGCCAAACTGCAAATTCAATCTATTATGTAACTGTGATGTAGTTCATAACTGCTGCAAGAAATGTTCATGCACTTGACATTTACATTTTATTCCATGAATGTCAAAACACAGGAATAAATAAAATAGTAACTGTGGCATTTGCAAAAGCTTGGACATTTTAGTACGTCAATATTTAGTAACACCTGCTTTGTATCCTGCTGAGTCGTTACGTTTGTGTTGTAGGGACTTTTGCCCACGATTCCCTGCAGATCACTAATAATCCTGACATTCTCGAGCCCCCTTGTTGTAGAAACCATCCCCTTTTCAGCCTTCAGCCTCAGCTTCTTGGCTGGCATCAAGAAAGTGCTGATACCTGGTGGAAACCATTCTTCCCTCTACCACTGCAATGTTTCCTGCGGCACTGGTAGCCACACAAAGCATAGTGGGGGGGGGGGGGGGGGGCGCGCGCCCGGGGGGGGGGGGGG